>CM028348.1:10938626-10999537 GCA_016618105.1 Dendrobium huoshanense | reverse complement strand
TTATCTTTGAGATTAATACTATTTATGATATTAAAAAAATTAGTAATCGCAACGTAAATCCAAGGACTATTAAGTCCAACATGAAGTCCGTTAAGTCAAGATATCCTTAAACAATTTTTTTTCTTGTGTTACAAATCTAATTATAAATTTTCAAATATGCCCATTATGTATTCACCCATTATATATCAAACTAATAAAATGCAAAAAAAACATATAATCACTTGTAAGAAATTGTTGCTGAGTTGAAAGATATATAGTTTGTAATATATATTTTGCTGGAAAACAATTCCCTTAACATTAAGGGTAAGATTTGTAATATTTGTTTAAGAAAATTTTACTTAATTATTATATTATAACATAAAAAAACAAAAAAAAAATCACAGAATATTCAACAGTGTGAATCTTGACAAACATTCTATATATAAATCCTGGAAAAAATAAATTATTATAAAAAAAATAAAAAAAATTAAAAAAATAAATATTGAATTGTCTGTTCTAACTCAAATGCATGTGAAGAGAGTTTCATAGGGCTTAGTTCTATATGCCATATGTCCACACTGTAATTAACAGGTTCTCATTTGATTTAGTATTTTAATTGTTTAGTGGATTTTAGTTGTTTATTAGCTGTGTTAGTCAAGCTTTCTAGTGATTAGTTTAAAATGACAACGAGATTAATTAATTAACTAATTATGAATTAATTAACTTCAAGATAATTAATAGTTGAGTTAATTAGATTTCAACTTCTGATTGTTGACTGGGTTAATTAAAGGACAAATGGATAATTTATTAAAGAAATAATAATTAATTAACACTAATTTCATGATTATAGTTAATAACAAGTTGATTTTGTAACCTAGTTAGGTATATAAATAATTGAATATGTAATGGCAATGTAGTAAAAATTGAATAATCAATGTTAATTATATATGTCCTTTTCTTCACAGACAGAAAGCTAAAAAATTATGAAGTGAAGACAAGTTGGGCTTGAAAAACAAAGCTAGGAAAATGTATGGTTGTGTTATTAACAAATTAACCCCCTTTAAATATGATATTTTTTTATTTGTGCCTTTGAATATGAATTCTAGATAAAAACATTTTATTTATTTATTTATTTCTACATTTTTTTATTATATGGCAGGATGAACACCTGTCAAGAAATCAATGATTTCATGATTAGAATAACTTAGGCAAATTTGATCATTATGATGTGTTTGTATAGTCATTAAGCTTTTATTTGGGACGGTTTTCTTACTGTTTCTTAAAGGAGTTTTTCAGTACAATAATTAAAAATTTTATACCAGAAAGTTGCTTTAAAAAACGAGTAAGAAAGCTAAGAGCTCACAAGGTATTATGATATCATATGAGTAAGATTATTTATATTTAATTTATAATATAATTAAATTATAACCTCCCTCTTTTCTTGTTGGAATATATTTTGCTTAAAAAAAAAAAAGAAACAGTAAGAAAGCCGTCCCAAAACGAAGCTAATATATATACTCATTGGTGTCAAAAGATTTCATAAAAACTTTGTAATGTGCTCTGCTAGGGTTTCTAGTTTGTGCCGTCTCCTTCATCGATGCGTGCTTCTCTGGCCTTCTCAGGGAAGTTTCCTACAATGATATTACTCGTTTCGTTGGTTTTTTTAGTTATGGAGGGCAGGGGCGGAACCAGCCCTAATTTTCAGGGGGGACAAACTTATAAGACATATATGTCGGGGGTCCAAGGGGGCAGTGTCCCCTGGGGGGTTCGACATGTTGGGGGCAATTACCTAAAGACCATAGTATTTTAAAAATTTTTAGGGGGGGCAATTGCCTGAAAACCCTTGTAATAAAGACTAAAAAAATGAATAAAAATGGGTAAATTACCTAAAAAACCATATAAAAAAATTAAAAAAAAATTTTTTGAGGGGGGGGGGGGGGGGGGGGGGCAATTGCCCCTCCTGGAACCCATTGGGTTCCGCCCATAATGGAGGGTAAACGACTTTTGGATCATGATTTTTTTTCGTGTAATCCCTCTTCTCGGTCCTTTCGTGAGGCTTTAGTGGGTTCTTCTCTTGTTTTGAACTCTTCTTTCCTGAGCTTAAGATTTGGTCTTTTCGGGGGCTTCCATCGCTTTGGATTTTGGATGAGGAAGTTCTAGCTCTTGCTGCTTCATTTGAGTTTGCGCTTGTTGGTAAATTTTCGACTCATAGACCTACATTGTAAGTGATTTGAATTTTTTTTTCAATCTCAAACTCAATGGGTTTTCTCGGTCATTGTTCTTAACCCTAAGCATGTTCTTATCAAGCTTGAGAATGACATGGATTGCTGCCTCGTTTTTTCCCATCGTTCCTATTTTGTGAACAACTGTTTCATGAAAATTTTCAAATGGTCCCCTACCTTTGATGTTGATATTGAATCTCCCCCACCCCCTATCTTGTTGGAATATATTTTATTTAAAAAAAAAAAAAAACAGTAATAAAGCCGTCCCAAACAAAGCCTAAGTCAATTTTGAGGTGGATGGAATAATTTTTTTAATAAATTAGTTATACTGTCAGTACATCCCAAAGCTTAAAATTTAGGATCTGTTTATAATAGCTTTCTCACTGCTTTACTTTTCAAATAACAACCACAATTTCATATCTCTGCTACTTCTTTAATGTTTTCTTACTGTTTTTCAGAAAGTTATGTTGTGTAAAGCTTCTTTTTACGACAAGAGTAACAAAGTTGCATTTCCCATAGCTACTTCATGATCAATTTCATAAGAAATTGCAGTCATCTCAAATAGATCCTTAGAAATAGAAATATTAAATTTCATACAATAATCACATAATTAAACACACCTTTAAATTTATTTTTATATTTGAAATTGGTACAAATATTTATTTGGTACAAATGTAATGAAAGTGAGTTTTTATTTTTATACTAAAATAATAAATGAATTCAATTTATTAAGGCGTCTATAGAAGTCACTTTGAATTCTATATTTTAATTAATAATAATAAAGCAAAGTTAATGGAAGATTGGGTCCAATTTTAATCATAGGAAGATGTTGTTTAAGTATTTGTGGACAATGATGTCATTTTTTGATGTTATAAACTCAAATTTATCACTTTCAGAGCTCAATTTTAGGAGAAATTATTGTGTGCGGAATCCGAATGCATTCGGATTCTAATCATCGCTTGCCACATCAACGGATATGGCGCATCGGGATTAGAATCCGAATGCATTCGGATTCCGCACACAATAATTTCTCCAATTTTAGACACTTGGTGAAGTTTTAATAAAATTTCTTAATAATTTTTACTCGGAATGACATGCCAATAATATGGATGCATGAAATTGTAATTTAGGAGGATTTATTTTGTTCACGACTCCAAAATGAGGTTCATATCGACATTTAAAAATTGTTTGCATCTTTAAATTTTACATAACAAAATTTTAAAGAGCAAAAAAATAAATAAATTATAAATATTTGATATATTTCGGGTTTCTTTCTAGGAACCCTTGTGAGGGTGCTCCCGGTCTCCTTTTAACATCTATTTGGACCACAAAGTAAATATTGGTCATTGAACCATGATTAATTTGCGGAGCGTGCATTTTTTATGACAAAATTTAAGCTATAGAACTATAGGGTTACAACCTAGTCAAGCCGATTCGGGCTCGACAGTCAACTCGTTAACAGGCTCGACGAGTCATGTTTATTGAGCTCGCAAGTCGAGTTCGAACACAATTTCGAACACCAAGCTGCTTGTATAATTGCGGGTCTCATGCGCAATGGAAATGAAATATAGGGTCTCATGCGCGCGAGAGATGAAAACTAAGCAGGCGCGAGCTTGTTCAGACGACGCATGCGCTAATGGAAGGTGAACGACGCATGAGCTGAAGCAAGAGCGGAGCTCGCTCAGACGTGTGGATTTTGCCGGCGGTAATATGTGGATGCGGGGCTTGTGCCGGCTGGAAGACGCGGACAACGCAAGCGCTAATGCCGAGGGTTCGTTAACAGGCTCGACGAGCTCATTTTCCCTTGTCGAGTCGAGCTCGAATTTTGAACTCGACTCGAGCTCGGTATTTAACAGTAGAGCTCGAATCGACTTAGTTGCACCCCTAAGAACTTAATCTCCTCTTCTAATTAATTTGTTAATTCACTAATTAAAATTGAATTTTTAAAATTATTTGCTCTCTCTCTCTCTCTCTTTATAAACAATATTTTTTATTATCATATTTGAGATTTCTTTTTTATTTTAAAATTAATCATTTTATTTTTTCACTACTCTCATAGTTGCCTATTCAACAATCTAAATTTTACTATCCTGTCTTTTACAATTAAGAAAAATTCTTATAATTCACAGCAGAAAAAAATGTTTTTTAAAGGAAAGAAGTTTTTAAATAAATAAGAGTTATTTTTTTTTTTCTGTCATTATTATTATTTAAATTTCTATTAATATATATTTAATACACATACAATTAAATAGTATATTTAAATATTTGAAACCTTTCTAGTAGTCATAAATCGTGCTTTATTTTGCCTGAGTTAATTAATCACCATTGAACGTTCACTATGACTTAGTAAGCCAGGTTTATTATTGTCTATTTTATTATGTAATATAATATATCACATTTTAGGAGTAATAATACATAACAATATATATATATATATATATATATATATATATATATATATATATATATATATATATATATATATATATATATATATTGTTTTAGCTAAATATGTACAATAAAAATGACATTAATTTTTATGAATAAAGTTATATAATAATATCTTGATATAACATGTCTGTCATAAATTTTGTCGATCTGAATTCAGGTGGAAGGTAGGGTAGGAAATTCCGCTGGAACTTTCCGATCGAAACGCAGTGGGAAAAACTGTCGAAAATTTTTGGCGGTGATTCAGCTCCGTTTCATCGCTTTTGCTATCTTTGTTTTCTTTCATTGATCCATTGGAATTCCAACATAAAATTTTCCAACTAAAAAACATGACGGAATACATTTTCCTGCTTGATTGCCTCTCCCAAACGCTTTCCCATGCCTGATATAAATGCTAAATGGTGCACATCAGACCCAACAAATTTTGCCAAATGTCCTAAAAACCATTTCCAAGTTTTCAGCTTTGCTCATTTTCAACAACTGCAATATGGCTAAGGTAAAGTATCCTCTATTAATTATTACCATCTAGAGAATCTACAGATGGTATAAGACCTAAGTACTTCAACATCAAATGGCAATGCAAGCATTAAGATTCAAGACCAATTAAATGTCTAAAACCAGCTCTTATTCTCCAAGGACATCCTCGGGTGAATAAATGGCTATGTCTCAGGCTCTATAACTAGCTTTAAATCTTCTCTCCAAAATTATTTTTAATGGCGTTGGATCAGAGAACTTGTTTGAAACTTTGAGAATCATAGAAGCGTGCACTAACTGTTAAATCTTTATCATCTCCAACTTGGCTAATTAAAAACCCCTCATTACAAGTTACAAGTCTTAAGTTCAATGTTGTTTTTATGAATACAATAACATATTAACATCATCACTAACCTCCTGGCCTTGCGAGCCTATGTCAGCTTCTCTGCCATCTTGAGCTATGACAATTGCCATAAATTTGTCACTTCTGTTAGATTGTGCAATCATTTCTATCAGTTCGGTTATTGTAAGATTATGCCAGATTAGTTGTGCATAAATTAAGCAATTGCATTTATAAAATATTAAAAATGTTATGCTATGAGAAAATAGTCAAATTATGTGGCCTTCTATAAAACTATCTTCGAAATTGGTATGGCATAATTTATTTATAGGATTTTCCCAAAAAAAAAAAAAGGTCGAATCAGGCCTGTACCATGCAAAATTATCATGTGCGATCACAAGACATTGTCCAGAGGCCAATCAGGACGTGTCACGTCATAAATTTACTATGTATCGTTTCTACGTATTGCTATGTATGTTACATATGAAGTGATTTAGTGCGCCTCGGTCCTATGAGAAATTATTCTGTGCGAGGTCGGACGCAGTTCTAAGTCCGGAGGAGAACTAGGTGCAGCCGCGTCAGCGATATTGAGCCACAATACCGAACTGCGATATAGCAAAAAAAATAAAATGACACATTAAAGATATTTGATATCAACACAAAATAATTAATCCTACTCTCATGACAGCAATTCAGCAAACAATAATTTCTCGCCAACCACACATCATTTCTACAACTAAATACTCGAACTTCAGTACATCACTTGCCAACTTGTAAGCGCGGAGTATATATAGAGATAATTTTTTTGGGCCCCGGGCCCCCGACCTCTTTGTGATGGTGTTCGACGGCGGCTGTGGCGGCAAATAAACCTAGGAGGACGAGCACAATGACAATGTTCCATTTCATAAACTGCGTGATTCTCACATTCGGCCAGCACGCCGTTTTTTAGTCCGCCACTCCTCTGTAAGCTTTTATAATCCTTTCATGGATTCATACTTTATCTTTTATCCATCTACAAGCTTAATGTTCCTTTGTTTCACAACGGAAACCGTAGCCTCGCTTCTTTCCTACTAGGTTCGATTTTTGTGATCTCCTCAGTAGATTAGATTCAATATGTGAGCTTTTGAATTGGAGAACGGTAACTCGAATTTGAGATGCCATGAAATCCTTGCTAATAGGTTGAATTGCGTTTCTCTGAATAGTTAGCGGTAATACTGCATAATTTGAGCCTGTGAGTGAATTTTTTTTTGTAGGATCAGTACCAATTTGTTTGCCAACTGTTGGTAATTTCCTGCTTTTTCATTTAAGAAGAGGGAAAGAGTAGCAAGTGTGGTTTTGTGAAACCTAGTTAGCGCATTTGAATTGTGATGCTTTGAATTTATTTGATATACGTGTAGTTCAAATTAGGGATGTCCAAAATGCTAGTTGTTCATGTTCGATTTTGTTAGGGTTCATGATTAGCTTGAGTTCAGCTAGCTTTTATAATCTTGCATATTTAACGAGCCAAACATGTACAAGGCTCCCTTTTCAATTGTGTTTTGCTCTATAATAGCTTGAATTTGTTTATAAACATTAAAAAATATGAATATATACATGTATACTTATGTGTTTACATGTATATGTGTGTATATCTGGATATATTATGTATATGTATAGTCATATATTTTTATTTATATGTATATATGTAAATACACATGGTGACATATATATTTTATAATTTATATATGAATTGTAGGTTTTATATTTGGTAATGGTTTGTGTTCAGCTCGATATCTTACGAAGTGGAACACAAACAAAATATTCTAGCTTCTTTGCTTAATAAGCTCAACCGAACAACACTTGAGCTCGCTCAAGCTTGGCTTTTCACACCATTGACATTAGTTCAAATATATTTGATTGAAATTTAATAAAGTACATGATGTTGCAATTCTTGCTGTTTAAGGCTTGGAAATATGTGATAAGAAGAGCTTTGGCTGATAAAACTATGCCTTGATTGTATCCTGTTACTTGGAGGTCATTTGTTTTGTCATTTGTTTAAACAAGCTTCTTTGTTAAATTCCAATGCAACCTTTTGTTTGCAAAGAATATATGATGCTGTGGTTTTTATAGAGTTGGAAAACTTCATTGGCTTAAATCATGTATGTTCATAATCATTATTAGGCTTGAAAATGACCAGATTTTAGAGGATTCTAATTTATTATTTATTTTGTATCCTTCTTAAAAATCAATTGAATGTTGAAAAATAAAATAAAAAAGTTGTTTTCTTCTCAATTATCATATGTATACTATTCGGTGTGGATTCTTGAAGCATTTTACAAGTCTTAATGAACACTTACAGGGCAGAAATTTCCTTTTGCTGACGTGAAGCTTGGATCTCCCACTTGATGATTTATATCTTTCATCGATCATATATATCATTTGTCTATCACATTTATCCTCGAACATATTGGTCATCGATCTTATCATATTAGCCACTAGTCTTATCAATCATATCAACATTAATTATATCCATCTCATATAACACATCAATTCATTCATTTTGCTTATTCTTACACCCATTTCATATCATGTATATTATAATAATAGGCATCCTATACAATATGTAGATATATCCAATATGCTCATCAATATGCATATATTATGCCAAGATGCATATCATGCTAAATAAAGTGTAATCATATGCATGTCATGTATCTCATATCCAAATTTAATACATTAGTAGTTGATCATTTTGCACTCAATATTTTCTTGCTCATTTCATTTAAAATCCCATATAAGTCAAACCATTAAGTGAAATTTTAATATAAACTAGTCAAAATATTCAGAATAACAATATCTATCATATCTCAAAAATTACATGATGAAAAGTCATTAAAATAGGGGATTTTCATTTTATTAATTTCAAGAGGGAGAAGTGTACTAAACTCAAAATCATTGAGGACATATTTATAGTCACTTATAAGGATCATAATAATTTTGGAAATAGAAGTGACGGACAAAAAAGCTTTGAAAGCCTTCTCTTTCTTCCTTCTCTCCCTTATGTTCTCCTTCTCCTTTTTATCCTTCCCTAACAAGGCGGAAGATGGCTTAGGTGGTGAGTTATATTTATATTAAATGTATTAAAAATATTATTTAGTTCCCAATGACGCGGTGCCACAAACCACACCATTGTTGCACTGCATGTTGCTTATAATTACTATAGAACAGAGGTTTCAACGCCGCAACATTGCAATGCAGATTTTCACATTTTCAAAAAAATTCATTTTATGTAATTTTTGTTAACCTATTTTGTTGAATATGTTATTATTGAAGTATGGTTTATGAATATTTTATTGAGGACATTGCTTATGTAGAAGATGATGGGCACTTTTACTATGAGATTGCATCCGAGTCAAAATTTGAATATAACATGAAGCTTGAAATTATATTTGAGCTTGAACCTTTAAGAGAAATTGGACTTAAGCTTAAGTTATATTTTTGGACTTCACAGTTCTTCTTTGAATAATACTCTGCATTTTACTCTTTCCGTGGGAAGAAGGATTTCCCTGTGAATGCTAACTTAAGAATGTATCGGGCATTCTATAATTTGTTATCGATTCCACGTATGTCATTCAATCAGTCAATAGTGTTGTTACTTGCTAGGTTTGCTTTGTAAGATATGCTATTGACAGCATGATTTTTTTTAATTAATTGTGATTCTTCTTTTCTCAATGAAATTTCAGATTATGATGCATAAAGTCTGCCTTCTCTGCACTCATATGTAATGCATTATAATGCATTTTTGCAGCTATCTGAGGAAGGTGCTGGGATGGCAGCCAATAAAGGTGCTAGGCTTTGAACTAATCTCATTCCTTGTGATGGCTTTTATCAGTTGGCAGCTCTTTTATACCTGCTGGAGAGCATCGATATGATGTTATCTTAAGCTTCATTTGGGACGGCTTTCTTATTGCTTCTTGAAGCAGCTTTTTTAACTAAAAAATTGCTTCAAGAAGCAATAAGAAAGCCGTTCCAAACGAAGCCCGTTTGGGACGGCTTTCTTATTGCTTCTTAAAGCGATTTTCTAGTAAATTTTTTTTTATTTTTGCACTAAAAAGTTGTTTTAAGAAGCAGAAAGAAAGCCGTTAGGCTTCATTTGGGACGGCTTTTTTCCTGTTTTTTAAGCAACTTTTTATTACAAAAAATTTTAATTTTTATACTACAAAGCTGCTTTAAGAAGCAGGAAAAAAGCCGTCTCAAACTAAGCCTTAGTCTCAAAGAAAGCAAATTAGTTTGATGTGGAAAATTTCAACAATCATCTTTCCCAAATTACATCAGTTACCTAACAGCATTCTTTACCTCTCTTTTAAACCTGAGGGGGGGCTTCCTATTATATCAGTGTATCAGGAAAAATTGAGAAACAAATATGTTACCCTTTGTTTTGTTATTACAAAAAAAAAAATCTGTTTCTGGGACCTATTCCTATTCCGTGAGCTCTCAATTATCATCTGATTTTTTAAAAAACACAATCCTTCTAATAGATCTGCATCACCAGCTTATAACAGGAATTACTTCAGTTCCTTATGAATCACCAATGACAACTTCCCAATGCGCTTTTTGTCTACCAAATATTCATTCCGTGTAGCAAATTACAAGATAGTCGAAAATAAAGGTCTTGGCATATATCATGGTGTCATAGTTGCTTTTACGAGAAGTACATATTTTGGATTTGAAACAAGTTTGATTTAAAAAAGCCTTGTCCATTCTATCATACCTGTGAGATTTAGCAGCCTAATTGGTTCAAAAACAAAATTTGTTCTAAGTTTTTTGTATTGATTTAGATTTAACTGAGAAATCTATTCAATAAGCAGGTTGTATTTTTAACTGAGATTGTATTTTATTCTGGGAAGGATTGGTTTATAGCTAATCCTTTGGTTGTCTTTTACAGGAATTTACCATTTTCTAAAATTACAGCTCTTTAATGGACATATTGCAGATTGACTTTTTATTTAAGGGGCTGTTTGGTATTGGATTGGATTTAACTTTAGCGGGATTTAGTCAATCCTATAAATCTGGATTTAGTAAATCCTAAGGTTGTTAAATTCTTAAAACTGTTTGATACGACAAATGTTAAATCTTGTTAAATCCTGAGATATGTTGTCACATGATAAATTCAACATGAGCTCGTACAATAGAAACTAACAAGATTTTAGCATCATTTGTTAATCAACATGTAACTATAATAGCTACAGATTTTCAAAAGTTTAACAAATAAACCAATTAACAATAGCTGAGAACTCATAATGCTATATAATATAACAGCTATGGTTAGAAAAAAACTACAATAGCATTCATTCCTCTACAGCATTCCAAAGAACTATTTTAGTATAACATAACATCCAATATGAATCAGCAGCAAATCAAACAATTATTTAGAAAAAAAGGAAACAAAGAAGAATGGTAATTTTTGCAAGGACTTAGCCAAGGGTAATTTTCACAAGAACAGTTATTTTGGCCAAGGAATACCTGTGCGACGACGAAAGCTTTCTCGTAGGATTGTGGCCGAAGAAGCGTACCATGTGGATGAAAGCGGCCGGCTGAGTGAAGAGGACCACAAATCAGAGAGGCTAGGGCTGCAGATGAGAGTGATCCAATGGTGTCGTCACTGTAGATAACAATTTCGCACGACATGGGCACCGCGGGAGAGAGCTCGCGCGAGCATAAATCCCGTTAATTCCGCAGAACGATGGAATTTAGTAAATCCTAGATTTACGCAGATTTACACCGTGTGTAAATCTTTAAATCTTGGATTTACGTAGGCGTCAGATTTAGATGACCTCCGAAAACTATTTGGCTGGATTTACCTTAAATCCCAGCACAAATCCGATACCGAACATCCCCTAAAACAAAAAAAATCAGAATATTATACAAAAGTGTGATTTAGCTAGCTTCATTACGGGAATCATCAGCTGAGAGAAAATGATAAGAACTCAAGATGATCAGCTCACGGTTACGGACCCAAACGAATAATATGTATCATTTCTCAAAGTTATTTAATGTGTATGTGAATCGAAGGGCTTATGTAGAAGATAAAAGAGTTCTCTTGCTTATCCATATCAAATCAAGTTACAGAAAAATGAATATTCATCATCTGACACAGCTGTGAAGAACAAAAATTTAAACACAATGCAAACGACTGCTTGCTATATATTTCTTATTCTGATTCTTCAACTATTGCCTCCACTCGCAGAAGAATAAAGCCAAATGCCACACCAACGAGAACCAGTCCATTCATGATCGCTGCAATCTTGAATATTTCAGCTGCAGCGTTGCAGGTCGAGGAGAATGCTCCCCCTCTGCTCTTCTCCCCCTTCTTGCTCGGTGACCTAATTGAGCTCATAACCATGGCAAATGACTTGTCGGCGCATCGCGAGACACCGAGGGAGGTAACTGTGTTCTGCACTTTAAGACCTCCATAGGAGTTCAATCCTTCTATGTATGTTACACTGGCCTTCCTCTTCATGGTGGCGTTAGGTGCAGAGGTGGAGACAGCTGCTGCCGGAAAAGTTGCAGGAGATATGGCTGCCATTTCTGTGAGGAAGCAGCGGCTGAAGCTGAAGATAAGGATGTAGTAGCGTGAGATGAGGAAATTATGATAGATTAGAGACGATGGAGAGGAGGGAAGTTGAGTTACCTGTTTCGGTTTCTGCTGCTTGATTTTGAATCTGGGAGTCGAGAGAAGCGGAGAGTAGTGTTTTGTATGGGAAAGGAAAGGAGAGCGATTGGATAAGATGAGCTTTGGGTTGAATGGCTGGGGAGGAGATTACACATCCGTTTGAGACAGTATTTGTGGCTTTTATTGCTTGTGAGGAAAAATAGAAAATTGGCTCAAAGGTCTTTCGAATTGGGAGGAAAATAATGAGCGAGAGTTGATAAGGCAACTGTGGACCATGAGAGACCATGGTCGAGAAATTATTCTGTGCGGGAGTTGAATCTTATGGGCTTGATGCCACTCTGTATTAAGCTCGGTATTGTTGACGCTGCTCATTCTGGTTGGTCTCCGAATGTAGATATGCGTTCGAGGTCCACACATAATAATTTCTCCCTTGATTGAGGGTTGATTTCATTATAGGAAATAATATTACGTGCCGGTGTCAATGCCGTCTATAAACTTCAATCATGCGAAAACATCTGAATATTTTCTCGTTTATACATAAGGTGTATTTAAGAGAGAAAATAATAGTATATTTGTATGATTGGAGTCTTGATGAAAAATTATGTTAAGACTTCACACATAATAATCTCTCTAGTAGGCCATAAGAGGCCATTGTTTTTTTATTTTTCATTTTTTTGTGAGTATTATTAGCATAAATAACAAAGCCTGTAGCTAATTATGTAACCAGGAAATATATCTATAAATAGCTCTCATATGCACTGTACATGATAAAAAGAAATAAAGATTCTTTCTATTCTTCTTCTCGTCTCTATTCTCCTCTGCCTATCGCTGTCCCTCAGGAGATTTCTTTCTACATGGTATCAGATACAGTCTGATCTCTTGGGACCATGGATGCTTCGGCCATGGCTACGACCGTCGAGAGGTCCGAATCGGTAACTTCTACCACTACCGGAATTTCCCCCTCCCTCAAGTTTCTTCTTGGAAATCTCAAGAACTTCATTCAAGCGCCTCTCACCACCGAAAATTACTCGGTCTGGAGGTCTCAAATCCTCAAGATTACTCGAGCAAACGGCTTTGACAACTTTCTTGATCCATCGCTTCCGCCTCCGGAACAAAACGTTGTACGCTCCGACGGCACCTCCATCAAGAATCCAGATTATACTTCCTGGATTCTAACAGATCAAAACTTAGCAGCTGCAATTTGCGCAACGATCTCGCCGTCGATACTTCCGTTTGTCATCAATCTTGAATCCACATCTTCAATCTGGACTACGTTGGCAACTCGGTTTCAGTCGACGAATAGATCCCGCGTCATTCAATTGAAAAACGAACTTCATAACATTTCGCTCAAGAATTCTTCCATGACGCAATATCTCACTGCCATTAAAACCATCGTTGATCAAATCGCAGCGGCCGGGTCGTCCGTGGACACGGAGGATGTAATCTTATACATTCTCAATGGCCTTCCGAGTGCATATCAGTCGTTTAAGACTTCGATCCGCACAATGCTGACACCTCTAAGTCTCGATCAACTGTACCCACTTTTACTGAGTGAAGAAATTCATGTCGCCGCTGATACATCTCGCATCACGACGTCAGAGGATACTCAGCAAGCCTTATTCACAATGCGTGGAAGAGGAAAACAAACAAGCAGTAGGCCACCTCAACCTGTATCGACCAACAGAGATCCATCCAGCAAGGTCGTCGTCACATGCCAGATATGCCTAAAACGTGGACACACTGCGAAGGATTGTTGGCATCGTCTGAATCCGCAGTACACTCCACGCTCTAACAACAATCAAAACAGGGCACTCGCGGCTGGACCATCTCAGGCGTCTAACGATTGGTTTCTTGATTCGAGAGCCTCATCCCATATGACGCACTCGTTAGAAAACATGTCCATTTCGGCTCCATACCGAGGCAGCGACAACATCACCATAGGTGATGGGAGTTCGGTTAGCATAGAAAATTCCGGCAAGGGATTGCTACCGACTCCCTCTCGTAAGATCTTCTTATCTCACATTCTTCATTCTCCTGCTCTTAAATACAATCTGCTATCTATTTCCAAATTAACTCGTGACAACAATTTAGCGGTTACTTTTGATCCTAATGGCTATTCTTTTAAGGATCTGACGACTCATCAAATCATTCTACAAGGACCCTGTACTGATGGGTTGTACCGCATTCCGACTACACTGGCAAATAACAACCAGACGGCTCTTCACACGAAGACTCGCAGCTCCTCTCCGTGGCATGACCGTCTTGGCCATCCAAATAAACAAACTCTTGCTCGCATAGCATCCAGCAATCCAGGATTACTCATAGATTGTTCTTTTGATTTTTGTAAATGGTGTACAACAGGCAAACATCACAAACTTCCCTTTCACCCGATCACTCACAGATCCAGTGCACCTCTAGAATTGATTCACTCGGATGTGTGGGGGCCGGCTCCTACGTCCTCACACACTGGATATTTGTACTATTTGATCTTTGTAGACGACTACACGAGGTTTACTTGGCTGTTTTTGTTTAGGCACAAATCTGAAGTTTTTCATAAATTTCTTGTGTTTAAAGCTAAAGCAGAAAACCTCCTCTCTCGCAAAATTAAACAACTTCGCACGGATGGCGGTGGAGAGTTCATGAACAATTTTTTTACTGTCTTTCTTCGCACTAATGGAATAATACATCAAAGCTCGTGTCCACATACACCCGAACAAAATGGTGTGGCTGAACGAAAACATCGCCACATCACCGAAACAACGAGGACGCTTCTTCATCGGGCGGCTATGCCCTTCACGTTCTGGCCGGATGCGGCACTTACGGCAGTTCATCTCATCAACCGCATGCCATCTCCAAACACAAATAATAGATCTCCGTTTGAACTTCTAAACGGCACCAAACCGGATTACGAGCATCTTTGTGCATTTGGATGCGAGTGTTTTCCGCTCATACCACATAGCTCTCGCAACAAACTTCAGCCCACAACAACCAGCTGTGTGTTCATTGGTTACTCCGATATGTATAAGGGCTACAAATGCCTGGATCTCACCACTAACAAAACTCTTATTTCTCGCCATGTAAAATTCAATGAAACTAATTTTCCTCTTAACTCCTCTATTCAATCTACTTCTCTGCAGATGACAAGCATACCACCAGGCTTTCTCACTCCCATCCCGGCGCACATCTCACCTCAACCCACTCATTCAACCGTCAGTCAGGACCATATACAAGCAGCCACTGCACCTAGTCCCAGCGCACGCATACCTCAATCCTCTCAGCCATCACCAGTGGCCACTCATCCACCCTCGGATAGGGAAATTCGATTTGGCTCCATGCATCCTATGGTTACGCGACAACGTACTGGCTCCCTTAAGCCTCGTAATCGCCTTGACTTACTTCATCTAACCACACAGATGAACAAACCCACAGATCCTACATCGTTTACTGAAGCAAACAAACATCTAGAATGGCGTAAGGCTATGGCCTCAGAGTTCTATGCCTTGGAAAAACAGGGCACATGGAGTTTAGTACCGCAGCCACCAAACTCCTCAGTCCTTGGATGTAAATGGACCTACAGAACTAAAATGCATGCAGATGGATCCATTGCAAAATATAAAGCTCGGCTAGTTGCTCAAGGGAATCACCAGGAATACGGAATTGATTACTACGAGACGTTCAACCCTGTAGCTAAACTTCCGACAATCCGAATCCTGTTATCAATTGCCCTCCATCACAACTGGAAAGTTCAACAATTAGATGTGGCAAACGCTTTCTTGCATGGGACGTTGGAAGAAACCGTGTATATGAAACAACCGAGAGGATTCGAGGACACGACTAACCCAGATTACGTTTGTCACCTTCACAAAGCCATATACGGTCTAAAACAAGCCCCGAGACAATGGTACAATATGTTTACATCAACTCTTGTCTCCATGGGATTCAAACACAGCTCCTCAGATCCGTCCCTTCTAATCCTCCACAAACAACAAATTCAAGTGTACATGCTCATATACGTCGATGATGTGCTGCTGACCGGAAACAATGACAGGGTCATCTCTCAAATTCTACAACAGCTCAACACAAAATTTAACATGAAGCATCTCGGTGAAGCCCACATGTTTCTCGGCATCAACATTACACGAACAGAAAACAAATTTTTTCTGTCCCAACAGTCATATGCCTTAGCCATACTAACATCTGTGCAGCTTCATCAGTGCAAAGGGCTGTCGAACCCAACGTGCACAAAAATTCCGAAAATTCTGCAACAGGATGATCTCCTATCCGATGACACTACCTACCGCAGAATAACAGGATCTCTTCAATACCTAACCCTCACTCGGCCTGACATCGCCTACAGCGTGAATCAGCTGTCGCAACATCTCCACAAGCCCGATGCATCGCATATCTATCTCCTCAAACGTCTTCTTCGTTATATTCAAGGTACGTCCGACTACGGTCTTCCTTTAACAAAATCTGATCTCTATCTCACTTCCTTTTCAGATGCTGATTGGGCCGGGGATCCTATCACAAGAAAATCAACATCTGGATATTGCTCATTTCTCGGGAAATCTCTAGTTGCTTGGACAGTCAAGAAACAACATACTGTAGCTCGATCTTCAACCGAATCTGAGTATAGAGCACTCGCCGCTCTCACCGCGGATGTCATTTGGCTGAGACGCATTCTCTCCGACTTCGGCGTATCCCACTCGCCCCCTACTGATGTATACTGCGACAACACATCAGCGATAGCACTAGCGAACAATCCTGTATTCCATGCTCGCACAAAGCACATAGAGATCGATCATCGCTTTCTCAGGGACCACATCGAGCAAAAGACAATACGGCTGCTTCCAATTAGCACCACTGATCAAGTCGCAGATATATTCACCAAACCTCTTACCACACCGAGATTTCAGTATCTTCGCGACAAACTGAGTGTCGTTTCTCGACCCATCAGTTTGACGGGGGATATTAGCATAAATAACAAAGCCTGTAGCTAATTATGTAACCAGGAAATATATCTATAAATAGCTCTCATATGCACTGTACATGATAAAAAGAAATAAAGATTCTTTCTATTCTTCTTCTCGTCTCTATTCTCCTCTGCCTATCGCTGTCCCTCAGGAGATTTCTTTCTACAAGTATAAACAAATTTTAACTCCTCAAATCATATAAATGGTGAAATAAACATTGACAGATTAAGCTTGCTTGTTTGGCACTTTGCCCTGTGTGCGGGGTTTGAAACGCACTAATTTCACTAGTTTTTTAATCTAATATATGTGGAGTGCTCAACTTTCTAAAAAAAATAATTATAATCGCAAACTACTTAACAGATCTCTCTATGCATGTTATCTTTTAATCTAATTTTACTTATATTTTATACTATTTTGTTTTTTGTTTTGGTCAAAAGTGCTTTGAATGAGCGAGTTTTAATTAATGATTAAGGGACAATTTTCTTTTCCTTCGATTTTCATATCGCATTTATAATTTATGTTTGGTTACTATTTTTTGTTACTTAAAAAAAAATTGTATTAGAAAATTATTTTATACAATAATTTAAAAAGTTATTTTTCTCTTTTAAATTCTTCTGCATATGTCTTATAATGTTTTATGTGCATTTGAAAGTATTCATGTGTATGTTTTGACGTAGGTCTCGCAGGTCTTATCGTGTTTGCTTGTAACATGTCAAGCCCAAGATCAAAATGTTGAGAAACTTTTCAGACCTTTAATCTTCTTCAAAATTTAGCTTAAAACAAATGAAGGATCATAATGCTTCTAACAATTGCAAACAAACAACAAATAACTCATCCTCCTAAAAAATTTCTTTCATTACTCATCAAAATATATATACATCAATTACATTATAGTGCATGGATATAAATTAAATTATACTATAGATCAATTTAAATAACTAGTTATGATTGTACAAGAATCAGAAAGATAAATACTTATATAACCTCAAACAAATAATATACTGACTTTGTTACTCAACTGACTCCTTCCTTTTTTGAGACCATGAAACAAATTTGTAGATAAATTGTAAGTCATCACAGCTCAACAAGCTGCACTTTCAGATCTAAATTTTTAAATAATCATTTATTGATCATTTTAATGAATTTCAAAATAATTCATAATAATCATTGTACTAAATAAATAGTGTTTGCATTTATCGTAAATGTAAATATCAATGTATAAAGGTAAATAAACATGCACTTTATAATATAATGACACATTTTTCTCAAGCCCTTATATCTCACATTAGAATAGAATTCAAAAAACTCTGGCCTTGATAACTCTCATGCTAACATATCAAAAACACTTTTTATGACTCCCAATGCCCAAAACCCAAACAAAATGTGCATATAGTACTAGAATGCACATTTGGCACTTGAATGTGTATTTAGCACTAGAACATAACTTCATCCATCACACCTGATCTGCTTAGAATCACACATTTCAATCCAATAACCATATAATTCAGCATTCCAAAAAAGGTAATTAAACTCATTTCATAATATAACAAAATGCTATAATTGTAGGCAACATGATATAATATTAGGCAAAAATACATTATTTAAAAATAAAATTAAATTACCAGAGATTATTCGAAGCATTATTTTGAAGCTTTAATTGTACTGCAATATTATTTTTAGAACAATAATTATTGTCTAATTTATTCGAAAACTCACATTTTCTAATTTACCCTGTGAAAAATTTCTATAAAAATACAGAAATGCTCAGAACTATTGTATTTATAACATACATAAAGTTTTGCATTAAAAGTTTTACAGATATCAATTTATCCCTATTTTTTGCAAATAGAGTTATAAAATTAAATCAGAAAATTTCATTTTATTTTAAAATTGAGATAAACAAAATGCAACATTACTCAAGCAGAATAAATTTCAAAACTGAGCTGACAGCTGAAAATATATCAAAGTCGCCCAAAAATAGCCTTCTCTTGTTAGGATTCTTCCTCTCTCTCTCTCTTTCTAACCGGAATTTTTATTGCGTCCTCCCACCTGACGTAGAGATACGTCCTCCCACTCCTAAAAAACTCGATTTTTGCTAGCTATTATTTGATATTAACGAAGAATATCATCATGTGAAGACAAATACCAACTTATACCGAGCTATACCGAGCAATACCGAGCTATACCGAGCTATACCGAGCAATACCAAGTTTTTTCAAGGAAAAACTAGGTATTTTTTTGTATTGCTCGGTATAGCTTGGTATAGCTCGGTATTGCTCGGTATAGCTCGGTATAAGTTGGTATTTGTCTTCACATGATGATATTCTTCATTAATACCAAATAATAGCTAGCAATACCGAGCAAAAAACGAATTTTTTAGGGGTGGGAGGACGTATCTCTACGTCAGGTGGGAGGACGCAATAAAAATTCCTCTAACCGGTTGCCACTATTTGGATGAAATGGATTTAATTTAGGAAAATGATGTTTAAATATAAAATTTAGTCCCAGCTTCATGGCGCCCATTCTTACTCCCAAATCCCAAGAAGATCATTGATAAAAAAAAAAAAAAAATTCGTACAACAAGAGTAGATAGGTACACAACTCTCATTGGCCTATTGGTTGAGAGCTTAGGCTTCCAACTAAGAGGTCCATTGTTCGAGTCTATGTGTATGAGTTTGCCTTTAATGACCTAAATGTCCAAAAAAAGAAGAAGAGTAGATCGGTGGTAAAAACATATAACTATTATTAATTATAATTATAAATTTTTAAAAATAAATTCAATGTAATAATCATAACTATATATTATATTATATTACATATAAAGTTATATTAAATATTACACTTATAAATTATAAATATATATTATATTGTCTTAAAAAATACTTATTTTAATTATTATTTATTTCTATAATTTTTATTAGATATTTATTCTGTTAAAGTTATTATTTATATATATGTTAGATTTAATAATACTTTAATTGTTACATTTTTTATATTAAAAATTTGAAATTTCTAAATATTAAACTAAAAATTATTTTAAAAATAATATTCTATTAAATTATATATTTAATATATTAGGTTGAAAACATTTATAGAAATCCGATTTGAAGTTGAACTGCAAAATGAAATAAGCCTTTCTAAGAAAACTATATTTTGATCATTAAAAAAAAAAAAATCTCCGTCAACAAACTACGGGACTGAAGAGAGGAGCCCTAAACCCTTCGCCGCCATCTCTGGTGCCTTGTGAGCCTCTGTAATCCTCTTTCACACAGAAATGGCCTGGCGTGGCTCCATCTCTAGGTCGATCATCTCCGTTGCACGTTCGTCTCCGTCTTCCCTCCGATCACCGGCGGCTCTTCCCCGTTTCCGCCCTCCTCGTATCCAACGCACTCGCCTCTTTGCTACCTCGAGGTGGAAACCCTATAACTCTTTCTGTTTCACGGTAGGGAATTATGTCGTTAACCAATGCTTTTTTTGTAGCAGGTTGCCGTCTGAGCTAGGATGCGCATCGTCACTTCTTCCGCTGCATAGCGTGATCGCCATTCCGCGACTCACCTCTCACCTCTCGGTCAGCGCGAGAGCGTGCTGTGAGCTGTCTCAGGGTACCTTTCGCCGCACTTGTCAAGATCGCTAGGTCTCTTCTTTTGAGTCTTCGAATGACAATTGATTTAGGATCTGCATTGAATAGAAAATGATGATATTTTTTATTGAACTGATGAAACTATGATAAGATTGGATTATTCATGATATTATTGTTTCCAAAAGTTTTGTGATTTTGTTTTTTAAAGTTTTGGTTGATAAGGGGAAATTGGGATTTAGGTAGGAATGGAAAGGATGGTTGATGCGAGAGAGAGATGGAGGCTGGTGGAAAGCCGGAGGGTGATGCGGCTTTCTTATTAATGTAGGTTTTATCCTTTACCTGATCTTATATTATCATTTTCATATTGAACCCCTTGGGCCGATTAAATGCAGGTAAGTATGTTCGGAATATGTAAAATGTAAGGAGCAATGATTTATGCTTCTCAAACCCACAAATTCTTTACATTTTCAACATCCAAATCTATGTGGCATCTATAATTTAGGAAGAGCACATCACACTTTTTATTACATTGATGGTGTTGAGAATATGTTATGTTGGGTGTGCTGAGCATTCTCTAAAAAAAAAAAAATGTTTATTAGATGACATAGTTTTTGTTTGGAATACATTTTATTTTGTTTGGTCAATCTGATTGAAAGTTCTAAATTTATTTATTTGGCTAGATACCAATTTGGTCGGATAAAGGCTTGATGATGATGATGATGTTGTTGTTGGTAGGATACCAATTTGTTCTATTCTCACACCCTTTTCCACTCTTCTATATGCGGTTAAATTCACATATAATTTAGGCTTCGTTTGAGACGACTTTCTTACTGCTTCTTAAAGCAGCTTTCTTTTAATTTTTATACTAAAAAGTAACTTTAAGAAGCGGTAAGAAAGCTGTCCCAAACGAAGCGTTAGTATCAGCTTTTCTCCTGTGATTTTGCTTATCCTTCTGTTTTAGTAACTCAAATAGAACCCATTCCGTGTTACTAGGAGTGATCCCTGAATTGATCTATTTACTTGAATTTATTTATTTATGTATTCCTATTGTCTAAAAACGTCTTATGTAACATTGAAAAGTTTTTCTTTTAATATGCGTAATTCTTGCCTAAAACTTACTCATTGGTTGCATATTCCCATAAACCATTGCATCTTACCAATATATACCTTTGCTATCAGCCTGTCATGTAAACACATTTGCATGAAGGGCTTACTTGGAAGCGAGAGGAAGTGACAATTCCCACTTTTGAAAGTAGAAGTTGAGAAAGTCACTTCTAAAATTACTATTTTATTGCCCAACATAGAAGGAGCATTTTTTTTTTAATTATGCTGGGCAGGAAGTAGTTATGCACCATAAATCAAAATTTACACACACATATGCATCTACAAACGCATTATTTCATTAAGTTATAGAAAAATACTTTAAAATTGTTTGTACATTATAATAATTTATATAGTTTATATTCAGTATTATACATTTATTTAATAAAAAAAATTATGAATTATTATTTAATAAACTATATGTACTTATATTAAATATTTCAATATCTATTATTTTAATAACATTAATAAATTATGCATTAATCGTTATTATTGTGTATATAATTTTAATATTAATAATATGATATTATAATAGAAATTTATTTACTAATCAAAGATAAATTATTCTTAACTAAAGGAGTATTCAGGGGTTTTAAAACATATTGATTTGTTTGCAACCCTCTTTGTGGCATGTATGATACATCACTCATTATAAAAGTGAGCTTTGTGCAGCTTGCACAGGATTGTTTTCAGATGCTATGTCCAGCTGCTATAAGGTGCCACTTTTGCAAGCCACATAAAGTTCCTTACATTACCTGGCATTGCTAGTGAAAAAGTGGTGTGTTGTTGAGAAGAATGGTGATTTTTGCAATTTTAGTAACTATTTTCTCCCTCAAAATGTACTCTTGCTTATATCAAATTGATTTGAAAATTTGATGCCATAAAGTTGGTTACTTGGATTTCATTTGATTTCTACTTTCATCTTGCTTTTGTGGTAAGAACAAAAACCAATACAAAGGTCTGTTTGGATGATGAATCTGGATAGCTTTTTTCATAATTTGCTTTCAAAAAGCTTTTAAAAAAAGAATGAAAATTGTGGCTGATAATGTACCTTTTGAAAAGCTCTGATAGAAATAACAGGAAAGCACAGGTCATACCCACAAAACCTTAGTTTGGGTTTCATATGGTTAACTTAGGAAGTTTTAGTATCACGCATATAAAAAACCATTTATATAAAATTTACTGTTTCATCTTCTAAATGATATGTATTTCCTATTTTTCCTTTCAAGCAGCAATATATGTATATATATATATATATATATATATATATATATATATATATATATATATATATATATATATATATATATGTATATGTAACCTTCAACTATTTTTAATTTTTGCTTTTGCCTATACCGTGAACTTATTTTAGCAGTTCATATTCTGCATTTTTTTAACTTCTTTTGATTCAAGAAATTGGGATTGGGATTTGATAGGGAGTGGTAAAGATGGGTGATTGAAGAGAGTGGTCTACTTTCTGTCAGGAGTTTCATGCTGCTATTCAAATGCTGTATGTTTCCTTCATTTTTTCCTCGAGTTTTGCCCATCATTAATAGGGTTCATTTGCATTTGGATATTGAAGGTTTGATTTATTTGATACAGCAAATAAAATGAGAGGACATAAGCATATTTGCCATCGAAATTTTATCCTTCTACATGAGCTCACTATTTTTATGCTGGACGCATGCTAGGTTGACATCCGATGAATGATCCTGAAGTGCTTCGTATTTTCTCTATCAGTTTTCACTCAAGATGTCTGTACAGCATTTATTTCAAATTCTTATAGTATCCTTTATAAGAAATGAAAATAGGTAGCGCTTCTTTTGTTGACCGTATAAAAATAAAAATCTTTTAAATTGAAAATAATTACAATATGCTCGAAATGTCTTTTGGAAGTTTATTTTTTTGTTTCTCATTCTTTGAATGGTTGAATGTCTTAGTCCTCTTGGACATCTTTTGATCTGTATTGAACTTTTTTTCTTCAACTTTTGGGTGTTAACAGTTGTAATTGGAGATGCTCCGAGTATTTCTTACAATGTTATTATGAATAGAATACTGAAATGTAAAAATCAGCTTCAAGGTTGGCAATTGCAACTATTGTTGTACTAGTCACTTGGTGCAACTTAAGTTTCTAAATATTTTATGGAGAACACATAGGAAAGCAATTAGTGAACTTGCTTTCAGTAAAACATAAACATCCACTTATAAAACTAAAAGTAGAAATAAGATCTAGAAAACAGCTTACAAAATTCATAAACATAAAGAAATGACAACAAGGCTACTCTCAGAACAACCAACAAACGGTCACCTCACATGCAAAGCTCAAAATATAAAGGATAGGCGCTCAAAGAATAGATCTAAACCGGAGTCCACCATTGAAACGATCTGGCACAAGTCCACATTCCTCTGGCAAATACCAACCAAAATGTGGCAGCAAACACCACCAAGCTCACAAGAGAAGAAGGGTACAGATGGGGCGGGAATTGTGGATAGAGAAGATGTAGAAGACCGAGGCGAAGTAATAGAGGGGAAGGGGAAAGGTGGTTAACTCGCAAGCTAGAAAAAACATGCAGGTTTGTATGCAAATTATTCACAAAAAATTGTCCAAAACCAGTGGGAAAACAACTCCTATTTATATTGAAGAAAAGGGGGAAAGAGTAATAAATGCGGGTAGGTAAAACACTACATATCCAGTCAATAAAAACTCATCAAAACTGCAGCAAACAAGGACTAAAAGGACAACTTCCAAGGGGGAAAAATGAAGCATCCACATAGCATAAAAGAGGGGGGAGGGGGGTGAAACCGAAGCAACAACACAACTGCCAAGGAGGGAGAAACCAAAGCACCAAGGGTGGAAAATCGAATCATCAACGTGATGGAATGGGAGAGACAAACCTAAGAGCACCAACCTAGCATAATCATCAGTTGCCTTCCATCATAGGGTAACCGAAATAAAATTACAAATCATAATAAACCAAAATTTAAAAGAGTACATGAATATTTGTATACATCATTACTTGGTCTACTATGATATGGTTGTTCATTTAATTTTAGAGAATGTTTTATAACGCTATCACAAATTCTGGGTTTATAACATTTATGTGATGTGTAGGGCTGTGGGGAGGACTAAAATGGTGGATAATTGCTTCCAATTATAGTTGATAACCATAAATTTATCAGCAATTTGGAGTGGAAATATACCGGCGATTAAATAGTGGGTGGAGAGAAGTAATGGAGACATGCTTCCTGCTGGAAGTGGGGGTGGGAGTGTGGGTGTGGGGGGATCTACTCGTCCTCTTTTGAGAAGAAGATATTCTCTCCCAAATTCTTGATGTCGCTAGAATCCCTCCAAAAATCGTGAACAACAAACAGTCACAAAACTCATCAATAACATTATCTAAACCTTAGGTAACTCCCCCTTAAATATCCTTATCCACCATAACACAAATAGAACATTCCTAAATAATTAAATGTAATTTTGGAAACCTTCCTAAATAATTAAACATGATTTAGGAAACCTTCCTAAATAATATAAACATAATTAGAAAACTTTCCTAAAGAAATTAAGCAGCTTCTCCTTGATTCCTCCTCCTCACGTAATGAATAATAGTTTCCCTGGGTCCCACAAGGTAGCCTCCCTTGACATATCAATACTCTCCTCCCAAAAGAGTCACCTTGTCCTCAAGGTGGAATGAAGGAAGCTATTGTTGAAGAATATTTTTTTGGTTGCAAAAGAAAATGGGTGAGTAGTTGTAATCTTGGAATGCATTTCCTTGTTGGATCCACGTGAAACAGTTGTAACATGTTTGCTGCTTAAAATTGAATCAACAGTTTGTTTATGTGAAACAATACATACATTTTCTTTCCATTTCTCCAGCAGTAGAAGAATGTTCCATTATTTCATAAGAAAATGCTTTGCCCTTAAATCCCTTAACATATTGGATAATTTTCTGTTGGTTTTCGCTTAACTTATCCACCAAGACTTTATGTGAACTCGAAGAATTAAAAGAATTGGTTGGTACATAATTTTTAGTTTATCTCCGCAGTATCTTCATTATCTTGGCTTATGAAGTTTTGATGCTTGCAGCCTTCAATGCCATTTTTTTTTCTTTTAGGAGAATTGCAGGTGAATCAAGCTCCACTAATGCAGATTTATCATCAACATCCAAGGATACTTTATTTAAATCTTTTTATGCACCAAGATCAATAGTTTTTATCATCTCATCCCCATCAATCTTGCTTGGTACAACTCTCTGGTCTTCTCTCGGCATATCATTTTCGTGATTCCCCTGTGCTTCCGACAGTGCCGCCTTAGTTTGATTCTTTAACATATGTTTCACCATCTCGTTGAGATTTTCAAACTATCCTTTCATCGCCAAGAAGTGCTCATTCAACAATTCCACATCTGTTCGCAACTGCTCTACTTCCCTCTCAAACTTTTCTTCCAAGACCTCAACTCTTCTCCCGACCATGGATCCTTAGGAATTGCTCTGATACTAATTTGATAGGACTTGAAAACCCAAAATCAACGAACAAACAGTAAATTTCAGCAAACCAACTTATTTTTATTGATATGAAATGAAACATGAACAAGCAAGTTGCAGTGATCCTCTTTTGAGAGGAAGACCTCTATCAAATTTTATATGCTGCTAGAATCCCTCACAAAATTCGTTGACTACAAATGCTCACAAAACTCATCAATAGCATGATCTAAACCCTAGCAACTCCCCCTTAAATAACCTTATACTAACACAAATAGAATATTCCTAAACAATTAAAAATAATTTAGGAAACCGTCATTTAAACTTGATTAAGAAACATTCCTAAACAATTAAACACTTCCTAAACAGTATAAACATAATTTAGGAAATCTTCCTAAACAATTAAATATGATTTAGAAACCTTCCTAAATAATATAAACATAACTAGGAAACCTTCCTTAACAAATTAAACAACTTCTCCTTGATTCCTCTTCCTCACGTAATGAATAATAGTTTCCTTGGGTCCCACAAGGTGGCCCCCCATGTTGTACCACATACATGATGATTGCAATATGAGAAAAGTAAATGAGAGATTAAATAGAATTAAGGGAGAATAAATGCTTATACTCGTAATATTGCAATACTATTTCCTATGAAGCATTATATGCTAATGATATTGATTTGAAAATGCTTATGATTGATCTTTTGATGAGGGCATCGGATTTCGCCATGTGTACCATCGCCGAGGACGACGATCGACGGCCCTGATTCAGAGTCTTTACCTATGATGCTTTAGTTCTTTTTATTAGTTATTTCATGTTTTCCGTTTGTACCCCTATGAGGGATGATTTGCTTTTGTAGCCCAAGGGACATTTGTGACTTTGTTCTTTTTCTTCTCATGTAAAGCCTATATATAAAGGCTTGATTTGCTTGTATGAGGATTATTGATGATTATTGAAAGTATTCCCCTTGTTCTCTTTGTGAGTGCACAAAAGATCTCTTAGTGAGTTCTTTGGAGGAGATCTCTTGGTGAGTTCTCCATATTACTTGGATTGATTGAGTAAGTTTTCTCCCTAAAAGTCTTTATTTTCTCTTCCCCAAGTTTGAGCCGCCGGCCCCCATTTTCTTCCCCACCGCCGGCCATCCCTACCACCACATCCGGCCACCTCCCACCGTCTTTACCACCACATCCGGCCACCTCCCACCGTCCCTACCACCACATCCGGCCACCTCCCACCGTCCATTCCTCCTCCCGGCCAAGTTCATTCCAACTTCACATGGGAATTTGAATTTGAAAATTCAAATTTTTGAATTCATTCCAAATTTGGAATTCCCAAATTAGGAAAGTTTTCATGAATTAATAAAATTCAAATTAGTATTAATTTGGAATTATTATTTTCTTATTTTCCATGTCATCAATCCAAGTGAATTAAGACGCCACCTCATCCCACAAATCCCTCCCCCTCCTATGGAACCGCCGCCCACCCTTCCCCCTCTTTCTCCCAATTAATTAATTTCAAGTTATTATTAATTGGAGTTTTTATTTTCTTAATTTCCATGTCATCGATCCAAGTGAAGTAAGAAACTAACTCACCCCACAAATCCCTCCCCCTCCTATGGAACCGCCGCCCCCTTCCCCCTCTTTCTCCCATTGACCCGCCGGCCCCCCCTATTGAGCCCCACTTTAAGGAGTTAATTACTCCTCCTTAATTTGAATTAATTTGAATTCCCCTAATTTCCCTCCCCCTTCTCCTCCCTTCCATTAAATTTCAATTAAAGCCTTCATTGCTTTGAAGTGAAATTAAATCCCTACATATTTTCCCTCATAATTTCCCTTCCTCTCACCCAAAGCCCTCCCCCGTCGGATTCCCTTGGCTTGCAACCCGCCGGCTCCTAAGCTCCACCTTGGAGATTCCGGTGAACACTTCTCCCTCCACTCTCAATGAGGTATGGAAGTACCCGAATGGAACTTCGGGTTTGAATACGACGGTCAAGGAAGAGTCGACATCATCCGATCCCCATTCTTTGACGTTGGATTTGACTTCGACGACACCGTCGAGGATTACTTGGCTCGGATTGTACCCACCTTGATAGAGACCGTTGACGATCACTTTTCAGAGTACACTTGGATTATTAGAGGACGTCGCTTTGCAAGACCTCCACATATTGCGCCGACCTCTCCATCCATTCGGATCTACGGTGCCGTCGCCCTAGGAGTGATCTCATCCATAGTGTGGCTCTTCTTCTCCCAACAATCCTAGTGGTAGGTAAATGAGAGTGGCCTCAAGGTGAAAATCACTTTGTTAACCTTGGGATCTTGTTGAGCATCTCATTTGTTTTACGTTACTAACGTTGTTATTTTTCATGGTCTCGCTAATTTACTTGCAAATAATTGCCTAGCCATAGTTACAATTAGATTTCCGGAAAGTTCGAATTGAGAACGAGATTTCATTTGAAATTACGTTACTTAAATAATCTCTTGTTCAATTTCTTAAATACAATTCCTGGAATCATCTCATATTACATCATATTTTGGTATCAGAGCATGGCTAGCATGCTTTGTTTGTGCTAGATGCATCCTAGGAGTCTAGTTCACATTACCATTCATCAATTACATGCAAAACATCATCTAGGTACTATTATTCACTGTTTTACTTTGCTGTCCATCAACTTTCTGCATGCCATTGTCATTGTAATCAAGCATATTTAGATACCTAAGTGTTAGTTTGGTCACAATCCACCCTATTCACCAACACCAGTTCCCCACTGTGCTAGGTTGCTGTCTCCACTTTCCAGTTGCTGTTTGGTGACCTTAAGTGCTGTTTCCTGCAGCATTACGCTGCTGTCCCCCATCCAAAAGACTACCTGTATCAACCATCTGTCAATCCCATGGATCCACAACACCTCCAGGCCACCCTAGACCTCATTTTGGGCCAATTAGGAACTGTTACCCAGCAAGTTCGTAACACTCAGACGGACTTAGCAGATTTTAGGAGGTTAACCAGTGATCGGTTAGATAACATAGAGCGTATTGGGAACCCTGCAATTTACACTCCGTCACGACCTCACTCGCCTTACAACGAGGAAAACCAAGCCGATCATGGCCACCATAGAGACCCACACCGTCATAACCCGAGACCCCATCAAGATCCTGTTGGAGATGAGAACCCTTGGCGCGATAACGATGCCCAGTTGTTGAAAAACATTAGAATTGATGCGCCAACTTACGATGGGACCCTCGATCCCCAAGTCTTCTTGGATTGGCTCAAATCCATGGATAGTTATTTCAAGTGGTATAACATCTCGGAGGCTAGGAAGGTTAGATTTGCCGAAATGAAACTCACGGGCCGCGCCAACTTGTATTGGACTAATTTAGAGAATATGCGCGAGGCTCGAGGCGAACATCCTATCACGGACTGGAGAGCGATGAAACAAGAACTCAAGAGAAAATATCTCCCTCCTTCGTACTACCCGAAGCTCCTCGATAAGTGGAATAAATTAACCCAAGGGAGCAAGTCCGTCAAAGACTACATCTCAGCCTTTGACGACTTCCTGATCCGTTACAATGGAGAAGAGTCCACCACCCCAACCCAAATCCTTTCTATGTTTAGAGCTGGCCTTAGGGAAGACCTGCGTACTGAACTTTTTGCTCGAGGTATAGACTCTTTAGAAGCCGCCTGTAGCCTAGTTCTCGACCTCGAAGATTCTAGAAATCACTCCCAAACTAAGCACTTTGACTCCCGTTCGAATTCGTATAGAACCTCATTTGGACAATCTCAAACCCGACCCTCAGGATCAACTGCGAACCGAACCCCTGCTAGTTCAGCCCCACCTCGTACGGACCTCAAAGGTAAAACTCCCGAGCGCGACGCTACCAAACCCAATTCTGGAACCAAATGCTATAGGTGTCATGGGTACGAACACATTGCTTCGCAATGTTCTAGTCCTTACAAAGTCACCATAATTGAAGAAGTGGACGAAGAAGAAGAACCTGAAACTGATTTGGTTCACCAAGTGGATGACGAAGAAGACTCTTTTACTGACGAGGAACCTGTGACATTACAAGTTGTTAGGTGCGCTTTGGCCCAACCTAAATTAAGCGATGATTGGCGTAGAACCTCTATTTTTCATACATTCATTAAGATCGGAGAAAAGAGCTGCAAGGTTATCATAGATAGTGGAAGTTGTATCAATGCAGTCTCATCAGCCATGATCTCCAAACTCAATCTGAAGGTGACCCCGCACCCAAATCCGTATAAAGTTTCTTGGATTAATTCGACTAATATAGAAATTAAGGATCGAAGTCTTATTCCAATAGAATTTGTGGGATATCAAGATAAGATTTGGTGCGATGTTTTAACCATGGATGTGGGTCAAATTATCCTTGGTCGCCCTTGGTTATTTGACAACGACGTCCATATTTATGGGAGAACGAACACCTGTGTGTTCGAACATAATGAAAAGAAAATCAAATTAATGCCATCTCAACCTAAACCTCCCAAAACAGAAAATAAGCCTACCTCAGCCAAACAAAGTAAAGGCCTTCATCTACTAACAGCGAAAGAGGTGGAAAATGAGATCACCCAAGGAGCCCCTATGTATGCCCTAGTGGCTAGAGAGGTAGACGATGACCAGAAAGAACCCATCCCCGATGCCGTTAAACATCTTCTTGAAAATTTTTCAGATGTTTTCCCTGACGATTTACCTAACCAACTGCCACCTCTGCGGGACATACAGCACGCAATAGACTTGGTGCCAGGAGCATCCCTACCCAATCTTCCTCACTACCGTATGAACCCTACTGAACACTCTGAGCTTAAAAGACAAATTGATGAACTCCTTCAACGAGGATTCATCAAGGAGAGCCTTAGCCCCTGCGCTGTGCCTGCTCTTTTAACACCCAAAAAGGACGGCTCGTGGCGAATGTGTGTTGATAGCCGTGCTATCAACAAAATTACTGTCAAGTATAGATTTCCCATTCCTCGGCTGGATGACATGCTAGACATGATGACTGGAGCCACCCTCTTTTCCAAAATAGATCTTAAGAGTGGATATCATCAAATTAGGATCCGTCCCGGGGATGAATGGAAAACGGCATTCAAAACTAAAGATGGACTTTATGAATGGACTGTTATGCCGTTTGGATTAAGCAACGCCCCTAGTACCTTCATGAGAGTTATGACTCAAGTCCTTAGGCCCTTCTTAGGAAAGTTTGTCGTAGTTTACTTTGATGACATATTGATATACAACACTTCGGAGGATCAACATCTCAATCACATAACTCGAGTCTGTGAAGTTTTGAGGAAAGAACAGTTGTACGCCAACCCAACCAAGTGTAAATTCCTCACCGATAGTATAACCTTTCTTGGATTCATTATCTCAACTCAAGGGATATCTGCAGATCCCGAGAAGGTGCGAGCTATAAATGAGTGGCCAGAACCTAAAAATATCCGGGATGTTAGGAGTTTTCATGGATTGGCTACTTTCTATAGGAGGTTTATTCGGAATTTCAGCACCATTGTAGCCCCCATAACTGATTGTCTTAAGAAAGGGGAATTTCTTTGGACGACTGCCGCTACCAGAGCATTTGAGGATATTAAAAAGAAAATGGTAGAAGCTCCTGTTATGCGTCTCCCAGATTTTTCTAAAGTATTTGAAGTAACCTGCGACGCATCTGGAATTGGGATAGGAGGAGTATTGTCACAAGAAGGACACCCCGTGGCCTACTTTAGTGAGAAGCTTAATGACATACGACAAAGGTACTCCACCTACGATAAAGAGTTTTATGCTATCATTCAGTCCCTTAGGTATTGGAGACATTATTTACTACCTCAGGAGTTTGTGATCTTTTCCGACCATGAGGCGTTGAGATATATCAACTCTCAAAAGAAGTTAAATGCCCGTCATGGTCGTTGGGTTGAATTCTTACAGGAATACTCTTACACTATTAGACATAAAGCTGGCATTGAGAATAAAGTGGCCGATGCTTTAAGCCGTAGGATAATGGTCACGAAAGAAATGAGGACAGAAGTTGTCGGATTTGAACGCATCAAGGAGGAATACCTGGAATGTACTGACTTTAAGGAAATATATGCACTACTTATGGAAGGAGACAAACCATCTGTAGATGAATTTTTGATTGAGGATGGCTACCTGTTTAGGTCCCATAAGCTGTGTATTCCCAACACTTCTCTTCGTGAGTTTCTTGTGTGGGAACTGCACGCAGGAGGATTAGCCGGACATTTTGGGCAAACTAAGACCATTGCTGCCGTCGAGTATAGGTTTTTCTGGCCCAGCCTTAAGCGTGATGTCACTAGATTGATCAAATGTTGCCATACCTGTCAATTGGCAAAACAGCGAAAACAGAACACAGGCCTTTACACCCCACTCCCTGTACCTAACCGTCCTTGGGAAGATATCAGCATGGATTTCGTTTTAGGGCTCCCCAAGACCATTAGGAAGTATGACTCCATTTTTGTCGTAGTAGATCGTTTCTCTAAGATGGCCCATTTCCTCCCTTGTGCTAAAACCTTCGACGCCTCTAGAATTGCTAAGATATATTTTAACGAGATTGTCCGACTCCACGGACTCCCTAAAACAATCGTGTCAGATAGGGACGTAAAATTTACGAGTTATTTCTGGAAAACTCTATGGAATAGGATGGGTACTAAGCTGCAGTTTTCCACCGCCTTCCACCCTCAAACTGATGGCCAAACCGAAGTTGTTAATAGGAGCCTAGGTAACCTCCTTAGGGCCTTAGTAGGTGATAACATTAGGGATTGGGATTCCAAACTACCCATTGCTGAGTTTGCATACAATAACTCTGTCAACCGAACCACCGGCATGAGCCCAGCTGAGATTGTTTATGGATATCAACCTAAGCAACCTATAGACTTAGTCCCTATGAGTCCTAAGATTAGAGTGTCTGAGTCTGCATCTGCATTTGCATCTCATATCCAGGAATTGCATCGAGAAATTAACAAAAGAATTATACAAAGTAACGAAAATTACAAATTAAATGCTGATCTCAAACGACGCTTCAAGGAATTCAAAGTTGGAGACTATGTCATGGTTCGGATTCGTCCGGAGCGGTTCCCACCTAGGGCCGTTAAGAAACTGCATGCTAAAAGTGCGGGTCCTTTTAAAATAACTTCTAAAGTAAACAGTAATGCTTATGTTTTGGACCTTCCTGAAGGTTTCAACATGAATCCCACGTTTAACATCGAGGATCTAGTAGCCTTTGATGGACCTGATTTTAACCCAAACAATCCTTTGACTATTGAGCCTTGTGAGTCCATACCTAGTGAGATCCCAGCCTTACCTCCACTCCCCAAAATTCCCACACTACCTAACAGGGAGAAGATTGTGACTATACTAAGTGATGAGATTATTTCCACCAGGGATGGCGGACGCCACAGATACTTAGTGCGTTGGAGAGGAAAGCCAGAGACGGAGGACACTTGGCTAGAGCGGGATGAGATACAGAGACTGGACCCCGATATTTTGGAGCTGTACGAGAGTTCTCAGGACCCTTACTCGACAGGGTCGAGTTTTCTCCCACCCGGGGAGAATGATGAGGGCATCGGATTTCGCCATGTGTACCATCGCCGAGGACGACGATCGACGGCCCTGATTCAGAGTCTTTACCTATGATGCTTTAGTTCTTTTTATTAGTTATTTCATGTTTTCCGTTTGTACCCCTATGAGGGATGATTTGCTTTTGTAGCCCAAGGGGCATTTGTGACTTTGTTCTTTTTCTTCTCATGTAAAGCCTATATATAAAGGCTTGATTTGCTTGTATGAGGATTATTGATGATTACTGAAAGTATTCCCCTTGTTCTCTTTGTGAGTGCACAAAAGATCTCTTAGTGAGTTCTTTGGAGGAGATCTCTTGGTGAGTTCTCCATATTACTTGGATTGATTGAGTAAGTTTTCTCCCTAAAAGTCTTTATTTTCTCTTCCCCAAGTTTGAGCCGCCGGCCCCCATTTTCTTCCCCACCGCCGGCCATCCCTACCACCACATCCGGCCACCTCCCACCGTCTCTACCACCACATCCGGCCACCTCCCACCGTCCCTACCACCACATCCGGCCACCTCCCACCGTCCATTCCTCCTCCCGGCCAAGTTCATTCCAACTTCACATGGGAATTTGAATTTGAAAATTCAAATTTTTGAATTCATTCCAAATTTGGAATTCCCAAATTAGGAAAGTTTTCATGAATTAATAAAATTCAAATTAGTATTAATTTGGAATTATTATTTTCTTATTTTCCATGTCATCAATCCAAGTGAATTAAGACGCCACCTCATCCCACAAATCCCTCCCCCTCCTATGGAACCGCCGCCCACCCTTCCCCCTCTTTCTCCCAATTAATTAATTTCAAGTTATTATTAATTGGAGTTTTTATTTTCTTAATTTCCATGTCATCGATCCAAGTGAAGTAAGAAACTAACTCACCCCACAAATCCCTCCCCCCTTCTATGGAACCGCCGCCCCCTTCCCCCTCTTTCTCCAATTGACCCGCCGGCCCCCCCTATTGAGCCCCACTTTAAGGAGTTAATTACTCCTCCTTAATTTGAATTAATTTGAATTCCCCTAATTTCCCTCCCCCTTCTCCTCCCTTCCATTAAATTTCAATTAAAGCCTTCATTGCTTTAAAGTGAAATTAAATCCCTACATATTTTCCCTCATAATCTCCCTTCCTCTCACCCAAAGCCCTCCCCCGCCGGATTCCCTTGGCTTGCAACCCGCCGGCTCCTGAGCTCCACCTTGGAGATTCCAGTGAACACTTCTCCCTCCACTCTCAATGAGGTATGGAAGTACCCGAATGGAACTTCGGGTTTGAATACGACGGTCAAGGAAGAGTCGACATCATCCGATCCCCACTCTTTGACGTTGGATTTGACTTCGACGACACCGTCGAGGATTACTTGGCTCGGATTGTACCCACCTTGATAGAGACCGTTGACGATCACTTTTCAGAGTACACTTGGATTATTAGAGGACGTCGCTTTGCAAGACCTCCACATATTGCGCCGACCTCTCCATCCATTCGGATCTACGGTGCCGTCGCCCTAGGAGTGATCTCATCCATAGTGTGGCTCTTCTTCTCCCAACAATCCTAGTGGTAGGTAAATGAGAGTGGCCTCAAGGTGAAAATCACTTTGTTAACCTTGGGATCTTGTTGAGCATCTCATTTGTTTTACGTTACTAACGTTGTTATTTTTCATGGTCTCGCTAATTTACTTGCAAATAATTGCCTAGCCATAGTTACAATTAGATTTCCGGAAAGTTTGAATTGAGAACGAGATTTCATTTGAAATTACGTTACTTAAATAATCTCTTGTTCAATTTCTTAAATACAATTCCTGGAATCATCTCATATTACATCATCTTTAAAGTGAGGTATCTTAGTGTATATCATTTGCATGTGATGCGTTTTAATAAGTGAAAGACTTATTTTGAAGTAAGTGCTTACTTTTATTATACAGGAGGATATGGTTGAAAATCACTTGCAGAGTCAAAAGTTAATCATTAAAATCAAGGGGTGGCTTAGTATTTAGGAGCATTGTCCAATAAGATAATTTTATAGAAGCTTAAAATGGTGGGTTTTAATGAACTACAAATTTACCATATGCTATATATATTTGATTGCTGGCCAACATAAAAAGTCACTGACAACTAAGTGGGAGAGTAATCTCATTCTTTAGACTGATTTTTTTGGCAAACATAGGAGAAAAATAGAGTATAAAAATTGTTATATATTAGAGAAATATTAGTTAGTCAAATAGTGGAAGCTTAATTTAATTGGTTCGATAGAATTGATGTACAGTGAAGGACAAAAGATAGGCTAGCAGGGCGGGTTTTATATTTGGGGGATTTACATACATCATTTTATTTATGCTATTTACATATCTAATACCTAAAAAATTAATATTACATGCCCACTACCCATAAAACAAATTTGGGTGCATTGAATGAAATATTAAAATTTATAGGATGATATGAATGATAGAAATGAATTATACGAGTGATATTTTTGATATTAAAGTTGTATATGAGTGATAGACATGTAATATTAATGTTTTGGGTGTTAGATATGTAAATAGCATGAAATAAAGGGGTATGTATGTAAATTTACATTTGAATTTTGATGTTGCTGGTAAAATATCTAAAACTTTGTTGAAATAATAGTAGAATAAGTTTAGTGTTCTTGCGGTGTTCGATCTTTTGCAGTTATGAAAGCCCATTCAATCACTAAATAGTTTTATATAGCTTTTTAAATGAGTGAATGCTAGTTAATGATTCTGATTATTAAATTTTGTAAATCAAGTGTTTGTGTGGTTTCAAGTTTTTAAAAGTACTTATCAATGGCAGGTACTTGAAGACAGAAATCTTGGTGGAGAAAAAAAAAAAGAAAAAAGAAAGGAAGCCAACGTTTGAACTACGCATTGGAGTTGTTTAGCTGGGTAGGGGAGAGTAATATGCCAAATTAGGCTTCTTGTAATTTTCAGGGTGAACCAGCTAGAATTTTTGTTTTTTTTAATAAAAACTTTACTTCAATTCTAGTTTTTGTAGGTGATAAATAGTTCTGTAATTTCCGAAATATTTGCCGATACTATTTTCTGTTTGCATTATTTTCTTATTTATTCACAACTTGAATCATGTTGTGTTTTAGGCTACGTTTGGGACGATTTTTTTTGCTGCTTAACATAGCTTTTGTTTTACTGCTTCTCAAAACAGCTTTTTAGTTTAAAAAATTAATTTTTTTTTACTAAAAAACTGTTTTAAGAAACAGTAAGAAAGTCATCTCAAACAAAGCCTTATTTTTTGATAATAAAAACATAAAACCTTTAATTCCATTACTGGTTTTGGAGGCATTTCTCATAAGCAACCACATGATTGATATTCTCCAGGAAGAACTTTGGTGGTTCAATTATAGTTGTTGTTTTTTTAGTATTAATTTACTATTTTTCCTTGATAAAGTCTAGAGGACAACATTTTTCTGTACTGTTAATACACATGTATTTGTGTCTCTGCACTTCTATAGCAAAATTTGTAGCAATTGAGCTTGGGTCTGCAGCCAAGTGGTTAACGGAAAAAATTCCTCCCATTTCACCCGGGTTCGAATCCCCTAACTGTTCCAAAAAAAAAATTGTAGCAATTCTCATAATTTTTTGTTGATTTATTTCCGTCCATAACTCCTTGTTCAAATGTTCCTTCCAGCTGATTTGGAGCATCCAATCTCAGTATTTTCCTTTTCTATTGTTTTAGACATTTTAAATAAATGATGATTCTCTTTGTTTATTTCTTCTTTCTCTCACGCTGATTTCATATGTTTAGGTGCGACTTTTGTTCATAAGGCTAAGGCTTTGTTTGAGGAATTTTTTTATTTGTAGCAGTCACTGCTTACTGTATGTCTCTATATCATCAGATTGTTTGAAGACGAATTAGGATGTGCAACATCACCTGATACATATTCAATATTAGTACATAGCAAAAAAATGGCATGACGCATCATGATTTGCCGAACAAAATAATTTCATATATATATGCATGCAAGTCTCTTGTTGGTTATCATTAAAAAAGCAATTAATAATTTAATTTTTATAATATACTCTTACATAATCAATCAAATATTCAAAAGATTATAAATTTATATGTATAAAAATTAAATTAGAGTAATCTACTAATCTGACCCAAAAGTTTTCCCTATTATTTTATTCAAAATTAATTTGGTCTCTTGCATTCAGAAAAATCTACCTTTTTATTTGTCAGTGTTATATCATTTTTCAAGCTTATCGTGCCTCTTCTTATAGTACAAACTTATTAATATTTTTTTAAAATTAAATTGTTATTTTCAGAAAAAAATTATGATACTTACAATTTTTCTTAGGTAAATAATATATAAGTTTATAAATAAATAATCTGTTTTTCTCATGAAATTAATATAATTATATTTTAAATATTTTAAATAATGTATAATTTGGATTTTCAGCGCATCTAGTCAATAATTTACAGTTCATCCATTACTTTTCAGTGTTTTGCAATTTTAGGTAATCAAATTGGCAAAAAAGCCAATCAAAACAACTTCTTTATTGATGAATCTTATGTAGCTTTGTTTACCGTTTTTCAAAATAAATTTTTAGTATAAAAAAAATTAATTTTAAAAATAATGAAAAAAACTGCTCCAAAAAAAACCTTAATTTTTTCAGAAGGGCATATATATATATATATATATATATATATATATATATATATATATATATATATATATATATATATATATATATATATTATGATATATTTAACTTTATCTTTTAAATGAAAATTTATAACATTTTTTAAAAATTTTGTGAAAATTTTCCCAATATTTTTTTTTTTTTTTTTTTTTTTTTGTGAAAATTGAAATCAAACCAATCAGAAGATGGTTTAGAAATAAATTATGTTTTTACGTCTACAATTCAATTTCTACTTTGCCCCAAATGTCACGGCTTGCGGGCGCGGCTCCGGAACCAAACGCGACTTCGCTCAATGTCCTCCATTCTTGGGTGGTAAGCGCCTGCAAACCTGCGTCTGCTTTTCCCCCCGGCGGGCGACTAAGATCTGCCCGGTCTTCTTCATCTGCTTCTCTGTCAACGAAGATCTTCGCCCCTCTTTCCATATATAATGGTATGCCGCCATTCGAACCGTGTCGATTCGAGTTGTTATTACGATAAGCTATTTCCATAGGCGAAATCTTTTTATTCTTCTCTCACTTTTGGGTTGATTCGATGCAAGATCCGGTTTATTCTGCTCCAGAACAGGCAGGGAAAGACCCGCCTAGCAAAGTACTATGTCCCACTGGAAGAATCCGAGAAACATAAGGTTGAATATGAGGTAATCGTCTCCCAATTTCTAGAACCAAATTAGTTTGATCCGTGAAAATGCGGAGTTCTGTCTTATCTTTCTTCTTTTCGCGATTTCTCTGAAGGTGGAAAAGGATGTATAATTCCGTTTGAGATTGTTATGTGTGGTGCTTAGGGTTTTTCATTTTTTTTTTCAGGTTCATCGATTGGTGGTAAACAGGGATCCAAAGTTCACCAATTTTGTGGAGGTAAGCGTCATACTTTCTCTTTTGTTGATCAGTCCGAAATAGGTTTCTATCGCTTGCTTGTTTGTTCTGGGATCTGAGAGCTAAAAGATTTGGGGCAGATTGATTCTGCGTCTGACTAATTTATATTGTTCGGCAGACATGTCTCTTTGTTGAAGCAGTGCTAGGAAATGCATTTTTCTAAGCACCGTTACTTCTTTTGGCATCTCGATTCAATAATTTGGCAGCACATATTGGGCTTAGAATTAAATAGATATATTATTTTCCATCTTGTGTTCCCCCAGGATGGTGCATAAAATATTTTAAGAGTGGTAGAAGTTGAAGATGTAATGTTTTTAATATGCGAGGTTATGTTTAATGAAGAAGAAAAGCTGGAACGATAGATAAAATTTTGGTGTGTAAGGGACTTCGGATTAATTGAACAATTATTATTGGCAACATTTACTGTTTTAGGTGATGTGAAGACAATAATGAGTCTGTTCAGAGTTATTTAGAAGAGTAGGTTTATACTTTGTATTTACCATACAGAAAAATCGGGTTGTAGAATAGGATATATCTAGTTGAGTAAAACGTTGGGTGCTTAAGATGCATCTAGTTAAGATTTGCTTATAATATATATTTGGATATGAGTGTTATAGATTCGCACGTTGTGGGATAAATGCTTGATGTTGTTGTAGTGTTATAGATTAAAGAAATCCCTGGCAACCAAGCTAGTTGTGGTTCAAAGTGAGAGTTGCTAAGATAAACATTTGGTAAAAGTAAAAGGGTAGAGTGCCAAATGATTATGTTTGACTATTAAGTGACATTCCAATTTGAGACAGACAAAAAATAAATACTCAAGTAATATAGAAAATTTCTTTCAAAACCATAAATTCAAGACTAATTCAACACAAACTCTTTCTTATATTGTAATAGCCAACTATCTTCCTGCACAACCCTTCTTTATAACTTGTCATTTAGGAATGATATTGAATTAGTGTTTACACTGAAGAATATTGATCAAGGACACTAAGGGTTTGGCATCCCAATGGCACTAGATGATATATACTATGCTTTAATGCAAAAGATTGTTTATAATTTGTAGATCACAATTTACTAATTTACCCAATAATTTATTAAATGTAAGCAAATAATACTATAGTTTGAAAACCAATTGAAAAAATATCCTATATTTTCAAAAATAATTTAAAAACAACTAAAATCAATAGGAACAAAATTAATTTCTACAAAAATAGATTTCTAGCATGTCACTTTTTCACCAAATTCAAGAGTGTTATGCTGGCAAATAGCACATTATATAGATGGAATATACAAGAAAAAATATCAATATAAGAAAAACAAACCTCAAGTGGGTTTATGGTGATAAGTTTTCCTATAATCAAGTAGCCTCACGTGCACCACATTCAAAAGAATCATACATGCAACTTGTACTTGCAATACTGAAACTTGGGAGATAAATTTAATTCAAGTCCCAAAGTTATGAGTTACTTTCCTTAAAACCTTATTTATAAATTCTTTATAGCCTGAGCTAGCAGATAAGGTTGGGTTGGCACAAAATCAGCTTTGATTTAATTTTAAGTAAAATTTTCATTTTAATTTTAAGTCCCAAATCAATTGCACCAACCTTAAGGCCATGGCAAACTCATGTTTGTTGATCCAATCACAAGCCTAACTTTTAAATTTTCCAAATTAGTCGTATGCAAGTCCCGCACTCCACAACTCCAACCCACACAAGTCCCTCTCCAATTACATTGCATAGTGCAGGAACCACACTCCACGCTTGCACTAGCAACTCCAAGCCCTCAATTGTTCTGCATGCCTGAAACTTCTTTTTCTTTTTGTAATGAATAATTTCAAAACCACCGCACCATTGTATTAATTTGTTCACCTTGAAAATTTTTGGCTTACTCAAATTGAACTTGTAATACCAAACCCAACAATAGTAAAAAAAAAAAAAAACCCATCAATTTCCTAATTCTCTAAACAATGTAAAGATATATAAAATGATCTACCATAACTGCGCTTTTGTGACAATTAATCTAAAAATAAATTAAGACTAAAAATAGTTTAATAAAAAAAAAACTAACATAAAACTATGAAATAAAATACAACATTTCTTGGCCAATCAATCCCTTCTCGGCGGTCATCATAACCGGTTTGTTCTCAGAACATAACAAATAAAATGAGCCAACTAATAGAAAAAATTTAACTAAAGAAAAGAAAGTATATAAACAACACAAATTGATGTTTAATGTTATGCTTCCAATGAGAATAAATGTGAAGTTTTATATCAAATCTATTTGTCTTGGACATACTTGGCTTAAAATTTAGCATATGTTGCTTTCAAGCTAATCTAGATAGGAATTTTTGGGTCCTGTAAAGTAATGCATGAATCATCACAGTTAAGTATGCATCACTAGTGATAATGTCTCAGAAGTTCACCATCAATACACAATATCTGCATTTGGAGTAAGCTGCATAAAAGAATTTGGCAATAGATTGGATGGAACTCGCAAAGAAGAGTTGGAATGAGAGTAGAATCCAAGCAATTAGAAGCTTATGAAATAAGGTTATATCACACACAGTGATAGTAGATTTATACCATAATAATTATTCAATCAATTTGTAGTTATTAGTTCCAATATATTGTGCAATTTTAAATTGTCTCCATTTTAGGTGCATTCAGTTTTTTAAAGGTTTCATATGGAAGCCTTTCTGGACTTATATGCATTATGGCATTATTACTAAGTATAAATTTTGCATACCTCCTATTCACATTGGTTGAAGGCTTGTAATTGTCATCATTACTTGCTAGTTTTTTCCCAATATCCTCACGCAGATCATGCAAGTATTTGTGCAAATGTGCTAAGCCTAAATTCTATAGGAAGGTTAACAAGATCTATAGGTTTTTTATTTGATGCATTGTAAAAATCTAAAATGCACTTATGCCATTACATATATTAGCAGATGAATCACATGCAAACTATAGAATATCAAATTTCAGCCATGTGCCTGGTGGTTTATCAGATAACGTAACAAATCTCCTAAGCACCAATTAACCATTTCAAATTGACGATCAATTTGTGGGTACTAAACTGATGAAATTAAGCTATGTTTTCATTTTCTTCCATGTTTACTAGAAATGACTCATGAGTTATATAGCATGATAAAAAAATATTATTTTAGGTAGATCATGTAATTAACCACTTTATTAAAATATATGTTACTAAAGTGAGGTGCATGAATAATTTTATGACTTGGTATGAAATGCTCCAATTTTTTAAAATGATCTACCACTACAAAAATTGAATATGTTTTCTTGACCTTCATGATAAACTTAATACAAAGTTCATACTAAAATTCTCCTAGAGGTTAAATGGAATTGGTATATGTATGCAACTCCATGTTCTATTTTCTACCATTGGAAGAATGACAAGTCCTACATTTTAAAATAATTTTTGTTACGTCTGTTTACATGCTTAGCCAAAAATACTTACTTTTATTCATTACGGTAGTCTTATCTCTACCAAAATGCCTAATAACACATCTAATATGTAGTTTTAAAATTATAAAATATTTTAATGATGAATAAGGAAATGCAAATACGAGTGCCTTGAAGAAGAATTTAATCATGTAGTCTTTGTTATGCAAAGATAAGTCATTTTTTAAGTCTTTATAAGTGTTACCAAACTAGTTACGAGTGACATATTCCTCTTTTATATGTTCAAAAATTAATTATTTTGATATGCATTGTATCTAGAAGGACAAACACTCCACTAAAAGCATTTGTAGGTTTGTTATAAGTTCAAATACAATATTTAAGAAGTCCTAACTTGTTTTGATAATTCAAATATTTTAGGACTCGATGATCAAAACATAACATGAACTCCTTAGCTACTATGTTATTTCTCAGATATCAAAGAGCTTGCTCCACATCATATATTTTCGATCATAATTAAATATTTTTGTTTAGCCTTATTCCATTTCTTATTAAAGAATGCAATAAGATGCCCTTCTTTTCCTTAGCACTCATTCAATAACAACATCAGATGCATGATGAGGAACCCCTAAGCACCTCATTAAAATTAGACAACTTTAGTTCATGTCCATTGGCAAATATTTATTTAATTTCAATAAACTCACTATCAATAGATTCATTCCATTTAATCTCTCTCTATTTAAGACAATTTATATTTGGATCTATAACAATTCAAAATTCTTTAATGAATCATTTATGAAAGGTAACCAAATCACGAAAAATATTATTTATAGTAGATTCTTTCAGATAATTAATCACTTTAATCTTATTAGAATTAACAACTAATCTAATGCTTGACATAGAAATATTCTAAAAAAATCATGGATTGAGTAACAAATTAGCATTTTTTTCATATTCAAATATAATTTTTTAGTTTGTAAAACAACACACACTCTCCTACGATCATGAAATTATCATCTTGTATCTTTCTATAAATTAAAATTTCCTCAAAATAAATAACAATAAATTTTTTACATGAAAGATCATGTGGTATTGTTTATCATTCTCATAAAAAGTACTAGGTGGACTAGTTTGTTAGGCATCACCAAACATTTATATAATTCACCATCTCTCATTCTAACTTGATGATGTTCATTCATCAAGTCAATTTTAGAAAATGTCATAATATCATTCATCATATCTAGAGTGCATTTAATAAAGATATAAAAAGTTTATATTTAATCATGATTTTTTTTATGGCTCTACTATCTACATATATTTTTAGACTGCCATCCTTGTTATGTGTAAGCAAAGTCGGTACACTGTATTTACCCACACTTTCTCTAATAAATCTCTTCTTAAGTAATTCGTCAACTTATCTCTTAAGTTTGATTTGTTCTTTTGGATTCATCCTAGAATGAGGTAAATTACACAATGATGATTTCAGAAGTTAAACCAATAGCATTGTGTATCACCCTTCGTGGTGTTAATTCCTTCGATAGTTCTTTAGGACAAGTATTTTTTAAATCATCTATTACTTGATTTACATAAGCAAATTCACAACTTTATGTACCTCATTATTCAATTGCACAGCTATTAAAGCATGTATCAGACCCTTTTTTCTTTCCTGTACCCTGTATCAAGAGCATGTTTAGTCACAGCGTTCAAAGACTTTTGACTTCATTGGGAGCACTAGATTATTGGGAGCTCTAGATTATTGTGTGGATTCATGTTTGCTCTTAGGTTTTGTAAGTTTTAAAACTATCATACTCTGATTAATCTTAATGGTATTGATCCTCTCAAAATAAGTAACATCGAAATTATATGAGTCATATGAGGAACGTTATGAGGTATGTCTATCATCATTATTAATTATGAGATACGCCCAAAATAAGTAACATCAAAAGTTATATTAGACATCCCAAGGTTTGCCCAAAAAAAAAATGAGATATGTCCATGGGCAGCTCATTTTATTAAATTTTATCTATATAGGTAGCCAACTGAATCATAACCAGACACATTTGAGACACAAATATAGTAGCTTTATCTATCCAAGCTATTTATATGATTATGGATATAATTTAGGTTTCAAGTTCATGTGGTTTAAATCAGATTTAGGAACAACATTGATACAACTCCTACTATCAGTTATAAGTTTGTAAAGTTTCTCCCCTTATTTAAGTATGTTTGAAAAATTGTAATCCTCATCCTTAGATTCAATTTTAGGAGAAACTATGATGCAACACATGAAACTCATAGATTTATCAATTGGAGCATCACGAGAATGACTAATATCTTCATCAACTCATGAATATCATTAGAATCATTGGTTTCATAATCTTTTCCCTCCACATTTATATTGTAATTCCTATTGAGATACTCAGCAGTATAATAACCAGTTTGATGACACTTAAAACATGCATTGGCATAAATATTAGTCCCAAATATAGATGCAGTTGATTTTCCCGTAATGCCCTTATCAACTGTGGTATTATTACCCTTAGATGCAATAAGCGGAATAGATTGAACTTCATTGCTTTTTTGAAACTATGCACTACCTGAATATGTGGCAACCCTCCTAGAAAAAAAATTTGGAATTTTTGTTCAAAGTCTAATGCAAGTTGAAATGTATGCTCGAGTGATGGAATGTAGCGAGGTTTCATCTTTCTCTTGATTTTAGTTCTCAAATCAGGCTCATGCATAGAGTGTTGTTGATGGGGACATCAGCAGCGATTTCGACACATGTACCTTCAGGAGATGCCGGAGATCGACGGCCACGATCATGATTTGTATTTTCATCATTTTATGTAGTAGTTTATTTTTATTTTATGTTTTTCCGTTTTTGCTCTTATGGGTATTTGGTAGCTATTGTAGCCCAAGGGGCATTTTAGTACTTTACTTTCTTTGTCATTTTGAGGCCTATTTATATGGCCCTTTTCTCATGTAAGTTTAGTTTTGATGAATGAAAAATATTTGCTTTGTGTTCTCTTTGTGAGTGCAAACCTCCACGATCTCTTAGTGAGTTCGTAGAGAAGCTAGATCTCTTTGTGAGTTCTAGGTTTTTCTCGTTCTACTATTTTCTTTTATTTCTCTTGATCAAGTCTTCCAAATTTTCTTCTTGATTTTCTAGCCTTACTCTTCCCCTCCCCCATTAACCCCTAGCCACCGGCCACCTCCACTCACCGCCGACCTCCAACTGCCAGCGCCCAGCCGCCGGACCTCTAGCCGCCGGACCTCCAGCCGCCGGCCTCCTGCCGCCGGCCTTCCTTTTTGCCACCACCCACCCGAAATAAAACCTCCTCCATCCCCTCCATTTTCCCTCATTGCATTTGATTAGTTTCCTAATTTGGAGAGGTCACTTGGAGGGAGTTTCAAATCCAAAATTCAAATTTGAATTAGGAATTAAATGCCTCCTTAATTTCCTCCCTTCATTAAGGAATTAATCACAGCTTTAAATCTGAAATTTAAATTCAGATTTAAGGATTAATTCACTTAATTAATCAGGGCCCACTTATTTGAAATGAAACACAATCCCCCCTCCCCCGTATAGGCCGGCCCACTCATCCCTCTCTTTCATTAATTTTAGTCATTATTACTCCCTTAGTAACTCCCCAAATTAAGCCCCATTCAAATTCAAATGGGATTGATGAATCTTCTCATTCCTTAATGAAAATCACTGATTAGGCAAGCAATTAAACCATTCTCTAAAACGTATCCCTCTCTTAAATGCCGCCAGCCTAGTCATCTCCCTTCCCCTCCTTCCCAAAACTGATTCCAAACCTTCCAGTCATACGGTATTCCTTCTCTCCCAACTTTCCTTGCTGCTGTTTGAGAATTTCAGCAAATACTTATGCTGTCCCGCTATCTATAGAAGCTACACTTGCTGTCCAAATCTCAAGGACAGCCCAGTTTACACGTCCAGAAACCTGGAAACTGCTGTCCAGTAATTTCAGCCCGCAATAGTTGCTGTCAAGTTGTCCAGGGAGTTCCCAACTGTTGGCCAGAAGCTCCGGCACCATTCTAGTAACCAACCCCAACTCTAACGAAGAATTCTGGAAGACAGAAACTTGTTGTCCAGAGTTCTCTGCAAGTCCAAGCTGCTGGCCACTCTGCCGAGACTGCTGTCCAGAAAATTCGGCACGTGTTCTTTGCTGCCCTGCCATTTGGAAGGGCTCCCGAGGGCTGTTTGAGATAGCCGAAAATATCAAATAGCTGTCCACCACTTCCCCAACACCCCAACCACCAACGGGACTCCACATCTTCTTCTACGGGTGAACTCCTCACCAACTCTTGTTTGTTCTTAGTTTATTTCTCGAATGTGGTTGTAACTTGACTCATGAAGATTATGTTAATATTTTCTCCGCTAAAGCCTAGTGAATTAGAGAGTTGAGTGAGTGGACACTCATAGTGATTAATCTCATTGTTAGTCTAGGGATATTTGTGGAAAACCATTCATGTACGCAACGTTAGATTGACTTGATTGTTATATGATCTTAACTCTTACACGTGTGATTCAACCTAAGCTCGTTTTTCCGCTCTTAAGGTTTTACTTAGTCGTTTGAAATCACTTTAAAGATTTTATTATTGTGCTCTAAATATTAAGCGTGCAAACTTTTTAATTTACTCATCCTTGCCTGTACGTTTCACATCAGTTGTATTAGGTTCTTCATTGATTTCAGAACGGAACAACAACTCAACTTGTTCATTTATTCTATACAAGTTTTGGTTCTTTGTTTTAATGGATTAATCATGATATGACAAATGCATGTAATTTTCTTATAAGTTCTTCATTTTTGGCCCAGGTAGTTACTGGTTTTTTTTCTCCATCTTTTAATTTGTGTTTTCATACTCATTTAATAAATTTTTTCTTGCCGAGTTAATTTCTTTTTTGCAAATCTTACTTGACGTTCATATGACATAGTTTGTCATTAAAAAAATTATCATGCATAGCATCCATTTGGGAATGCTGTAGGATCAATTCTTCCGTCATAGGTAGACACTTTCTACTTTAACTCTCCTATTTAATCATCTGCATCAAAATTTTGATGTTTATGATTTTCATAAGCACCATTGTTAAAGATTTTGAAATGTCTATATATTTGATTACCCTGTCTCCTACCAGAATTTACATTTAAATGAATTGGTTCATCATTATCATAGAAATTCACTTCAGGTTCACATGCATGAACTTGATTGGTTTCCAAATTATTAATTATTGTTTTAGCCGTATTAATGCCATCAAATTTTTTATTTTGCTTTTTTAACATTTGAGTCAATTGCTGTGGTAAATTTGTCACAATTCATCCCTTCACGGTCTATTAAGTTATCATGGTAATTAGCTCTATTTCTAAGTGACATGTTGAGACTACCTTCTTTGATACTATCTAAATGCAACTAATATTATGCCAAATATAATTTCTTGTAAAGAAATAAATGTTTCATGTAAAGAAATAAATGAGGATTCTTATATCATAGGATATCAATTAAGCAAAAAAAAAAAAATACTTTTTTTTTTATGTAAACAAGTAGTGCTAGAGTTTAAAATCAAATGATAACTAATGAAAGTTTCAATAAGAATATAGATATTAATAAATTTTGCGAGCAAATGCTAAAATTAAATCTCGAGGTATTAACTTTTTGATAATATAAAGAGTGTTGTGTTATCTAATAGCAAATTCTATAGAAGAAATAAATAAAGAAGAAAATTACAAAAATGATAAAAATTAGGCCTAACACTTGTATATTAAGATAACTTACCCTTAAATTAGGTAGTCTTACATGTATCACAATTGTAGAAATCACACATTCAATTTGTTCAAAAGAGGATTTTTTTTCAAGCCACAAAATTATCGATCGCATGCCTCATAACCCTTATCTTCTTATAGTCTAGGTTGATTTAGGAGGGTGACATAAGATTTTTGATGTTAAGTTAATTTTTCAATTTAATTTTAACTTCCAAATCAGTTGCATCAGCCCTCAAGTCCATTGCAATCCTGCGTATGATGATCTGTCCAGAAATACCGCTTTTAAAATTTTCAAATCCCACACGGATCACATCACATGGCTTAGGAACTACACTCTACGAGGAGGTCTGCAACTCCAATCCACACGCCCGTTACAATTTTTTTTTTCAAATAACTACCAAATTAGATATGGAAACATTTTTAGTAACATATCAATAGAAAGATAATCAACCAGTTTGGTGATGCTCTTTCAACCTGCAACTGCAAATTAAGCCTTACTTTTAGATGCTGTATTCGTTGTGGTCTATTGGCGGAAGTTTTAAAAAGAATTACTCTACTGGGGATATTTTGTGAAACTCTTTTTATTTTTTTTTCACAAGATTTTTGGTTAAAGCACTCGCCTTGAGAAAATCCGTTTATTGGTCACGGGAAAGTTCCATGTAATTAGTTTTACCTAATATTCTGCTCGTCATTACTAAGCTGTGGAAAATTTTGCAACGAATATAAAGTTTTTGTTATTTTCTCTGTTGTATTATACTCTTGTACCTTCCTTTTCTTTTCTTTCATTGCAGTTCCGCACGCACAAGGTTATATACAGAAGATATGCTGGACTTTTCTTTTCAATGTGTGTTGATATAACCGATAATGAATTAGCATACCTGGAGTGCATCCATTTATTTGTGGAGATTTTGGATCATTTTTTCAGCAACGTATGTGAGCTAGACTTGGTATTTAATTTTAACAAGGTTTGTGTTCTTAATATTTCAATCTTTTTTTTTTCATGTCAATTTTATGGATAATTAACAGAACAGTCAGCCCTAGCACCCTCAAATTTTCTGTCAATTTTTTCTGTTGCACTCATTGCAAGTTTATAAAAAAAATTACTGCAACAACAACAACAAGCCTTTATCTCACTACGTGGGGTCGGCTACATGAATCCTTTTTCTCTATTGTGTCCTATTAAAGGTCAAATTCTCTTTTAAATCTAATAAAGAAAGGCCATTCCTAATATTGTCTAACCAAGTCTTTTTAGGTCTGCCTCTACCTTTCTTAACATAAGTCAAATCTAATACCACTACTCTCCTAACCGGGTCATTGGAAGGCCGCCGTTTTATGTGACCAAACCATCTAAGGCGACTCTATCTAATCTTATCTTCTATTGGAGTTACTCCAACCTTTTCACGTATATGCTCATTTTGTATCCTATCTTTAAGGGTAAAGCCACTCATCCACCTAAGCATCCTCATCTCTGCCACACTTAACTTAGTATTATGTTTCTCTTTTAATGGCCAACATGCAGCACCATAAAGCATTGCAGGCCTCACTACCATCTTATAGAATTTTCCCTTAAGTTTGAGGGGTACTTTAATATCACACAACAAGCTCGATGCATTCCTCCACTTCAACCATCCAACTTTAATTATGCTGATAATATCCCCATCTATTTCATCATCTCTCTGAACAATAGATCCAAGATATCTAAAACGTGTACTCTTATTAATGACTTGATCGCCCAAAGTCACAATCCCTCACTAGGTTTATTACTACTAAAATTACACTCCATATATTCTGTTTTAGATCTACTCAAGCGAAAACCTTTAGTCTCTAATGTTGTCCTTCATAATTCAAGTTTACTTTCAACTCCCTATCTAGTTTTATCAACAAGAAGAATATCATCAGCAAAAAGCATACACCAATGTACATCCTTTTGCAAATGTCTAGTGAGAACATCCATGACTAAAGCAAAAAGATATGGGCTTAAGGCTGATCCTTGATGTAACTCAACCGAAATAGGAAAATACTTGGTCAAACCACCTTGTGTTTGAACACAAGTAATAGCTCCTGCATACATATCTTTAATGATTTGAATATAAGCATTATTAACTCCTTTCTTTTCAAGAACTCTCCATAGCACTTATCTTGGAACTTTATCATATGATTTTCTAAATCAATAAATATCATATGTAGATCATCCTTATTTTCTCTATATTTCTCCATCAAACCTCTTAATAAATGTATGACTTCCATAGTCGACCTACCCGGCATGAATCCAAATTGATTTTGAGAAACATTAGTATCACGCCGCAACCTATGCTCCATAACTCGCTCCCATAGTTTTAAAGTATGACACATTAACTTAATTCCTCTATAATTCGCACAATCTTGTGCATCACCTTTATTCTTAAAAATATGAATTAACACACTCATTCTCAACTCATCTGACATCTTTTTAGTCTTCAAAATAGTATTAAAAAGTTTAGTAAGCCAAGAAATTCCTTCATCTCATAAGCATTTCCACACCTCTGTTGGAATATCATCAGGTCCAACAGCTTTTCCACCCTTCATTTTCTTTAAAGCCTCTCCAACTTCGATTTTACTAATACGCCGATAAAAACAGAAATCTTTATTTTCATTTAGGGTGCTAAGGTCACTATAGTCAATTTTATTTTCACAATTTTCATTAAAAAGTTTAGCTAAATATCTCATCCATCTTTGTTGAATATCATATTCTAAGAAAAGTATTTTTTGCTCTTCATCCTTAATACACTTCACTTGAAGTAAATCCTTGCTACTATCTCTTTGTTTGACTAACTTATACATATTTCTTTCTCCCTCCTTAGTATATAATCTATTATATAAATCAGTAAAAGCTAAGGTCTTTGCATCGCATATTACTTTCTTAGATTCCTTACGAGCCTCTTTATATCTTTCTCAATTATCAGAATTTTTAAAATTAAACTAATTTTTTATAACAAATCATCTTATTCTTAATCTTTTCTTGCATATTTGAATTCCACCACAAACTATTTTTACTATTAGGAGCTTTTCCCTTTGATACTCCAAGCACATCTTTTGCAATATTCTTAATATCACTACCTGCTTTTTCCCACATAACATTAGCATCATCATGTACATATAAAATCTTAAGATCTAAAATCTTACTTTCAAAAATATTTTTGTTAATATTCTTTAAATGCCCCTGTGGGCTTCAAAAATTTGGCCCCAGCCTCCCCGCCACTTTTCTTTTTATTCAGCGAGCGAGTTTTAACTGAATAGGTTCCGGGGTAAATTTTGGAAGGAAGATGGGTTTGTAGATAAGACACTACCCAGAGATTTCGCCCTCATTTTGCGAGGATTTTATAATCTGAGTTCTGGTTTCTATAGGCGCAAGCCCCTATAGTTAATTACCCCTCCCGATCACGAGAGAGAACTTTCGATTAAGGTTAGTCATCGATCAGATACGTAGAGATACGTGTTATCTGGCATATAGTAGCAGCAATGATATTGAGATTTGGAATGTTTGGGAAGAATTTGGAAATTTGATATTTAAAATAGAAATTTCACCATCTTGCACTTAAAGTAGATGGTGGGGGAATGGATGATGGACCCGATCAAGATCCCATGGTTCCGTCGTCCCGAGCCATCGTGGTCCCTATTCTACTTAGTCATAGGAGGTAGTCGACCCAACCTGATAGAAGGATCCTTGTCGGCAGCCATGGGTTGCTTCGTCCAAGGGGACCTTGTAGACCTGGGTTGGATATTTGCCTAAGGGGACAAATTTGAATCCACCTTAGCTGACAGAGGGCTTCGTGCCCTATCAATCATATCCTATTGACTCATATCTTAAGGATTTGATGCCACTAAGGAACGTATTGGCTCTGGTCATATCCGCTATCTGTGGTGCCATTTGGCGGCAAAACCACTCGGTTCAAAGGATCCCGGGTCATAACCGTTTATCCTGCGGTGCCATTTGGCGGCAAAACCGCCGGTTAGAGGACACGTACCATGTCCTTACTGACATGAGACTATTTGAGAATGAATTATAGTGATATTTCCGACTAGGCATTTGGCCCTTTATGAGCAGAAGTAGATTTTGATTTGTCCACCCTGGCAAACTGTGGCGGAGGGTGGATAGATTTTGCTTTGAGTGATTGATGGATTGATTTCAGTTTTAAATATCTTGGAATTTAGGATGGAATTTGGAAATTTTGAATTTCGAATGGACTTTTGGGAGGCGTTTGGAAATGCCTAAAATTAACCCCTCCGGTTGAGATATACATTCAACACGGCCATCACCGGGGTGTTTGGGGTCATTTCTATTTGTTGATCGAACCCTGTCAACTCGACCAAACTGTTGACCGAGGATCAGGTTTCTCGTTGGCTTTGTGCCTTTGTTCATGAATTATCTTTGTTGAGGGCCTTGAAGGCCGAATATGAATGTATAAGATAAATATTTCGGTCGACTTCATGACCGCATTCTTATCCGATGGTTTGAACCTTGTCTACTCCTATTTATCTGCTTAGGAGGATCGGGTTTCGTAGGCTTTATGCCTTTGTTTAGTGAATTCTTTTGATTGTAGGCTTTGAAGGCCTAATATGAATGTATGGAAACAAATACATCGGTCCCCACAACCACGTATTTGTTTGAAGGTTCGAACCCTGTCGACTCATATTGATTCAAATAAAAGGATCGGGTTCGAACCTAAATTCACTTATCGACCCGCGCAGCATCCCTAGGCGTCACGTGTGTATCAATAATACGCTCGCTGGGGCCCATGTGGGTGATTTTTATATTGATTTGGACGTACCCCATTGTGTACTTATGTGTATACAAACTATAGTGCAGGTGCAGGAAAATTTTGAAGTATTTGTTGTTGTGCAAATAACTACCATTTGGATACACAACTTTTCATTTGAGAGCTTATACACGCCTTCTGTCCCCTAATACGAGTGTTGCGGATCCGGTGGTGATATGGTCTTGATGTTATGAGGCATCTCCTCATCTTGATGTTGACTACTCCCCTTTCTCATTCACCGGGGATGGGACTTTCTAGAATTTGGAGTCAATGACTGCTGATTTGGGGAGAACTCCTTTTAGGATCTTCAGTGTAGTGGACTTGCTATTTCCGGTGTTTGTGGGCACCAGATCTATTTTTTTCTCGAGTATAGCACTAAGAAGAGACTTTGGAACACCAGGAAGTTTGGTTCTAATTTATTCAAATATTTCCTCCGTTCTGCCGGGGGTGTCCTCTTTCGTACATCGGGTTGCCTTTGTACCCGGTGTACTGACAGCACTTTGATCACCACTGTCGTAGGTGATGCTTGTACCTGTGCCCACAGTGGTTCGTTGTACTTACGATGTATCCACTGTTGTTATCCACAAACATTCATTTGTAGAAAATTGTTGTATCCACTACGACCTCCTAGAAGTATTCGTAAGAGGGCCGTTGTCCTTGCATCACATCCACCTTTCACCAATCTCCGGTGGGTGTTCTGATGAATTTACACTTGCTTGTAGGGACATATCATACACATTGATAGTGTCATTTACAAGGCGTCGATGTATTCAATGACTCATCTTAATGTGACTTGTTGTATACCAGACAAGTTTCTCCTGTTAATTTCAGGTGCCTCCATTTCAATCTACAGGAGGACTGTTGCTTGCATAACAGGTCTTTGATGGTAACAAGTAGATGATAATTGTGCATTTCGTAGTTTGACTGATGTCACTTGCAAGTCAATCATATCCGAGGGTTCTCCACCACAAGTTTCTTGTTTGTTTGCTTGTATTTGTTTGAGTGCACTAAGTTCTTGTTGTCCACGTCTTGCTCTAGTTTGAGTTCAGAGTGCAAGATCGAGTGATCTTACTTAATTCATTTCATTTCCAAATTGAATTTGAGTTTGAGTTAACTTGAGTTTGAGTCAGGTCCTTGTTGTCATTTTGATTCCAAGTTCTTAATGTATTTTGTTCAAATTGAATTCAATTCATTCAAGTTCATTTTCATAGGTCCCCTGCTCGTGTTCAATCAAGTCCAAAGGTCCACGAGTCATCTGTTTATGTTCATTTGAATGTAGGCTCTAATTCTTTCTTTTTGAGTTCAAAACAGGTCCCAAGTGTAGCAATATTCCACCCGAAATTTCTGCAGTCTCCCGGCGTCTCCCCCGTTTAGGGAAAAAATTCGGGAGACTGGGTCATCCCACCACGCTACTCAAGCGTGTATGGTAGGTGTCGGGGGACACCGGGTTGTACATTTTTTTCATCCCACCACGCTACTCGAGCGTGTATGAGGTCTTCAACAGTATCCGTAGGCGAGCACAGGTAGATCTCCCCACCACGCTACAAGAGCGTGTATAGGGCTTACCCACCTCGTCGTATGTGTCTCACTGGACTCCCTCCTACCGTGCTACTAGAGCGCGTATAGGTGGTTCTCCGGTCAGCTGCAAACGCCGAAAATGGGATTTGAAGTGATTACCAGTCTCATTGTAGGCACCGCACCGGGCTCCCTTCTACCGTGCTACAAGAGCGCATATAGGTGGTTTCTCCGGTCCGTTGCACACTAAGACAACGAGAATCTAAGTTTTAGGCGATTATCCACCTCGTCGCAGGCGCCGGACCGGGTTTACTCCCACCATGCTACGAGAGCGCGTATAGGTGGTTTGTTGGTCCGCCGCGAACGACGAAAATGGGAACCTGAGTTTAAGAAGGTATACCTTGGGGACTCGGAGGCCGGCGGTGGAGAAGCTCATGGACTGAGGCGGGAGAAGGCATTGCAAGCATTCTTTTATAATTAATATTAGTTACTAATTAAGTATAATTATAATTAATTTAATAATTATAGTTAATTATAATTAATAATTAATTATAGATTATAATTTAACTAATTATAATTAATTAGAATTAACTAAATAATTATAACTTATGATTAATTTTTAATTATTAATTAATTATAATAAAATAATTAATTATAACTATAATTAAATAATAATTAAAGATAACTAATAATTATTAAAATTAATTAAAATCCAATTTGTTGGATTTGGTCGAAGAAGCACTCGGAGGAGAGAAAGCTACCCTCATGGCCAAGCTCTTGCTCTGGCTCCCGATCAAAATGCCGTAACTTTCAATCCGGCGTGAAGGGAAAGTTGTCCTCACAGCTAGCGGCTCTCGTTGCCGCTTCCGATCAAACTACCGTAACTTCCGATCCGTCCGGGGAGGGAGCAGCGCCAAGGCGCGGAGTCGATCGACCGCGAAGGAGCAGGAGCAAAAGGGAGGAAGTTACGATCGCAGCTAGCGAGCTCCTGTATGGCTTCCAATAAAAAATGTCAAACTCCCGATCCTTTCAGTCGGCGAGCTTCTGCAGTTGCTTCCGATCAAAAGAACATAACTTCTGATCCTACTGGAAGGGAAGTCGTCGAATGGCGAAGTCGAACTGCTGCGAAGAAGCCGGAGAGGGAGAGAGATTGAGAGGAAGAGGGCGGGAGCAGAGGGAGCGTTAGCGGGAGGAGGCCTTCACCGAAGGCCTCGTCTCTTTGGCCTTTTAACGACTCGAGCGAGTCGTGTGAGACACGACACTCGGTCGTGCGAGGAGAGGCGACGACGTGCGACGTGCGGAATGGAGCAAAGAGCAGGTGAGCGATTTTTTTTTTTCTCGGTACAGCAGGTCAACAACCCGCATTTAATCTTAGAATATCGTTTTACTTTATTTTTTATTATCTGCCTTTTATCTTAAAGTCCAAAATTAATAATTTATGTTGGATACATAAATTTTCACTTGGAATAACTTTACAATCTTTGCAATCTAAACGATCTAATTTTCTTATAAGAAAGTAGTCAATCTGGGTAGTACTATATCCATTTTTATAAGTGATGAGATGCTCTTTCCTTTTCTTAAATAAGGTATTAACAATTGAAAAATCTAATATGGTATTGCCACCTTCATTTGTTGTTCCAAAACCATAGCCACCATGATGCTTTTAAAATCATCTATCTTTCTACCAATATGTCCATTTAAATCTACTCCAATAAAAACTCTTTCTTCTAGAGGCATCTTTTGTAATAATTCTTCTAAGTCATTCCAAAAATTTAATTTAGAACTCATATCCAAACCTACTTGAGGAGCATAAGCACTTATAATATTAACAATCTTATCATCAACAATAATCTTTAAAGCTATAATTCTATCTCCAATCCTATTAATTTTTATAACATTATCCTTTAAACTTTTATCTATAATAACACCTACACCATTTCTAGTACGACTCCTACTCGAATACCACAGTTTAAATCCTAAACTATCAATTTCTTTAGCCTTCTCTCCAACCCACTTAGTTTCCTGTAAGGGAACCTATATTCCAAGTTCCTATCCTAATTTTAGTTTCAAATATGTTAAAATTAGTCCCTAGATTTCAAATATGTTAAAAAATAATCCAACAAAAAGATTATTTTGGATCATATTTCAGACTTAGATATTAGATGGCTAGGACTATAATGACTCTAAATAGTTTATGAATCATTTGAACTTTTTCTCAATTTTATTTGTGGGCTTATCAAGCTGCCATTCAAATGTTTTTCATTAAACATTCATTTAGTTTTGATTAAGGGGTTGTTTGGTTTGAAATAAAAGGGTGTAAAAGATTTCCAAATATAAGGGTTTTGAGAATATTAGTATTTGATTTCAAGTATAACAAATGCAATGTAACATTTTGATGCATTCAAAATTCACCATCTAGTTCATTTTTGGTGAATTTGAAATTCTTCATATTTTAGCTTTTTTCAAATGCACTGTAAATTCATTGTCATTGCATGCCACCAAGCCCTACCGCCATCGGCCACGCTCGCCGCCACCAATTGTCGTTGACACCACCAGCCACCCACCTCCGCCAGCCACCATCGTCGCCGCGGCTGGCCACCCCAGCCAGGCACCTATCATTAGCCACCACCATTGGCCACTAACCACCACCTTCTTTAGACTTTACCCTGCATTCATTTTACATCAAGCTAATATAAAAAAAAAAAATCCCTTGCATTATTTTTACATTCATCCAAACAACTGCAAAATCTTTCTTTTTACACTTATTATTTTTATATTGTGTTTCTTTTTCAGCCAACCAAACAACCCTTAAACCATATTTGAGTTTTGCTTATTTAAGGCTTAATCACATCTTTGCCATGTTTGTAATACAAAACATTGAAAAATTGGTGTCTTGCTTCTTCCTGATTACCTGAACAAACCCATTGGACCTACGTCCTGCACCACACAGAGAGGGCGAGAGAAATAAGAAAACGTTATCATTATTATAAAAGCATCAAGAAATCTCATCCGCAAACACATAGAACAATGTAGGTGTGGGCATCAGAGAAATAATTCTACAATTTGTGCCCTATAATAATTTTTTTTTTCAATAAGCTCAATAGTTAATCTAATTAAAATTATGCCCATGCATAAATTTCACATCCACTCTAGGCTAGATATTTTTTGTGTGCGTGCCAAAGAGACAGAGAGAAATAGAGGGAGAGAGATGAAAATACCTAGCCTAGTGTGGATGTGAAATTTATGCATTTGCTTAATATTAGATTGTCAATTGTGCTTATTAATAAAAATTATTATAGGGTGTTAATTATAGAATTATTTCTCTGATACTCACGCCTGTATATGTGGATGAGATTTGTTGATGTTTTTTATAATAGTGATAATGTTTTCTTATTTACTATGATCATGCATTTAAATATTTTAGTTTATCAGAAAGATATGAGTACTCTATGTTGTCTGATATTCTCATTACTATGCTTTCAATGTTTACCAAGGTATACCTGATTTTGGATGAGTTCATTCTTGCTGGGGAGCTACAAGAAACAAGCAAGAAGGTTAGCTTTCTTTTGCTTGCCCCTTTTCTATCTTTTTTTATGCATAAATGCATGTCACACATTCATTTAGCTATTTGTTTCATTCAAACTGTATTTGCGTAAAGGCTTCTTTTCAAGGTTGATAAGTTATTCTTCAGCACATTTGAAGTACTGCAGGCATATCTGTGCTAAATATATCCGTGAATGGCTTTAGTTCATGGAAAATAAATTGACACTAACTTATACACATGTATCTCTAAGCTCTTTACTAAACAGACATGTTTTGTTTTCTTAATCTGTGAAATCTGCAATGCCAAGGTGTTATCAACGTATAGTGAAATGAAATTGTCAAAGATTATCATCCTAGATACAGCTAGGATAGATTTTTTTTTTTTTTTCAAATTTGCTGTTGCACAAGTAACCTGGGGAAATTTCTCATCCTTCAAGCCACACTCATTCCTCCACTTTTATTCTCTTACAAAACAATATTACTTTTCTGAAATAAATTAGAAATGATATCAGGGAAGTAGGTAAAATAAGAATTGCTTGCTTTATGCTTTATCAAGAAGTTACATGAAATCTTTGATTCTATTCTTTTAGACTTTAGTTCCCTATTGTTTCAGTATTTAGTTCTTAATGCTTTAGACGAGCACGCATGTGCGGGGGTGGGGGATGATGGGGGGGTTGTTGAAGGTTATGTACCAAAAGCATATTTTTCTTCTTTGTGGCTTCTTGTACACTTGGGAGAGAGAGAGAGAGAGTAATGATCATGATTGCGAGTGCTATAGGTGAACCAATGCATTTGATGAACATCCCAAGCTCAACTTCATCTCAAGCTCAACTTGGTTGATGCTCATCCATGTTAGTAATTAAATAAGTTTAAACATTTTTTTAAATCTCGAATATTAAATGAACCAAATTTTAACACAATCCAACTTATTCATTTATGTTCACAAACAAAATTGTTTGTTTATTCAACAAGTAATTTGTTAAATGTTTGATATTAAGCTCATAAATTATTTAAATAAAATTTGATTAAGTAGAACTTATTTAATTATATATTTAATAATAATATATTATATTGAATATAAATAAAATTTAAGGATTAATTTTCATTTATATATTTATTTTATTAATATCTATTTATTCCCCATATTTTGGTTACGTAAATATTTTAGGATTAATTATCAATTATATATTAATTAATTTAAATACATTTTTAAATATTTTTTATTTTCAAATGTTAAATTATCTTGAGAATATCGATGTACAAAATTGATATTATTAAGAATTAATTATAAGAAAATAATAATAATTTTTAATATTTTTAATCAATTAAATTAAATGTCAATCATCATTATTAACGATTAAAAAAATTCTTATAAAAACTAATAATTATAAGTATATCCTAAATTCCTATAAACACTTTATCAATTTATGTAACCCATTTTTTCTCTCTTCACTAATACTTGAAATCTTAAAACCCTTCTACGGTTCTACCCCTACCTAAGCTAAATGAGGTAAATTGGCAGGAGCTTTGTTAGGCTTAATAAGGGGAAGAAATCAATGAAAGCCTATGAGAAGTTCATGAAAAAAACGTGGCAATTTAAGAAAACATTTAAATCGCATAAATCCAAAAAATACTCTAGATTTCACAAAACAAGCATAGGATTTACTTGCTGACCTAGTAGAATATATTTGTCTAATAGGTCAAGATAACATCACAAGCTGTCAGCTGTAATGTCTTGCTTGTAACATTGTGAATATTGTGGAATGAAGGTATACTTTTTTGTTATTTCTACACCTCTTGGAAAAGAGGATATGGAACCTGCTACTGACATGGGTTTTAATATAAGATAAGCTAACGCATAACTTAGAAAGCTGTTTAGAATTAGTAACATCGGCATCCTTATTTATAAGAGTGGGATAGGACTAGCTATAATTAGGTCTTTTAATCCACCTCTACCTAAAATCATTAGCATTATAAAAAATAATCAAAATTATGTTTTGGCTACTTTAATCTCTTTAGTTCAAATATTTGTACGACAGATGAAGATGTGAGGATAAAATTGCTAGTATCAGTTTAGAGGATAGTTGTGTATAAGAGTAGGAGCTCTTATCCCCACATCCTATACCATTCATTCACATGTTGAGAGTAGTTCATCCATCTTTTTTACTTACATTGGCCTATTTAATACCTGAAATCTATTTTAAACCCTAAAAATCAAAAACTTTGTAAAATGCATTAGAATTATCAATTATATATATCTATATATATAATTGCATGGCTGTGATTAGAATCCTTCATTGCTTTGCTTATATGATTACTATAGGCTGTGTTTCCTTCTTTCATCCTTACCAGCTTTGCAGCCTTTCTATTCCGTTAATCGATAAAAGCATGGAATAATTCTGAAAACGAGTATTTGCTAATGATAATAGTGATGATAAAATAACATTTCGCTTTTTTTTTTAAATTTGCTTTTATCCAGTTACAAAGATT
>CM028348.1:10697202-10938126 GCA_016618105.1 Dendrobium huoshanense | reverse complement strand
AACCCAACCTGATAGAAGGATCCTTGTCGGCAGCCATGGGTTGCTTCGTCCAAGGGGACCTTGTAGACCTGGGTTGGATATTTGCCTAAGGGGACAAATTTGAATCCACCTTAGCTGACAGAGGGCTTCGTGCCCTATCAATCATATCCTATTGACTCATATCTTAAGGATTTGATGCCACTAAGGAACGTATTGGCTCTGGTCATATCCGCTATCTGTGGTGCCATTTGGCGGCAAAACCACTCGGTTCAAAGGATCCCGGGTCATAACCGTTTATCCTGCGGTGCCATTGGCGGCAAAACCGCCGGTTAGAGGACACGTACCATGTCCTTACTGACATGAGACTATTTGAGAATGAATTATAGTGATATTTCCGACTAGGCATTTGGCCCTTTATGAGCAGAAGTAGATTTTGATTTGTCCACCCTGGCAAACTGTGGCGGAGGGTGGATAGATTTTGCTTTGAGTGATTGATGGATTGATTTCAGTTTTAAATATCTTGGAATTTAGGATGGAATTTGGAAATTTTGAATTTCGAATGGACTTTTGGGAGGCGTTTGGAAATGCCTAAAATTAACCCCTCCGGTTGAGATATACATTCAACACGGCCATCACCGGGGTGTTTGGGGTCATTTCTATTTGTTGATCGAACCCTGTCAACTCGACCAAACTGTTGACCGAGGATCAGGTTTCTCGTTGGCTTTGTGCCTTTGTTCATGAATTATCTTTGTTGAGGCCTTGAAGGCCGAATATGAATGTATAAGATAAATATTTCGGTCGACTTCATGACCGCATTCTTATCCGATGGTTTGAACCTTGTCTACTCCTATTTATCTGCTTAGGAGGATCGGGTTTCGTAGGCTTATGCCTTTGTTTAGTGAATTCTTTTGATTGTAGGCTTTGAAGGCCTAATATGAATGTATGGAAACAAATACATCGGTCCCCACAACCACGTATTTGTTTGAAGGTTCGAACCCTGTCGACTCATATTGATTCAAATAAAAGGATCGGGTTCGAACTAAATTCACTTATCGACCCGCGCAGCATCCCTAGGCGTCACGTGTGTATCAATAATACGCTCGCTGGGGCCCATGTGGGTGATTTTTATATTGATTTGGACGTACCCCATTGTGTACTTATGTGTATACAAACTATAGTGCAGGTGCAGGAAAATTTTGAAGTATTTGTTGTTGTGCAAATAACTACCATTTGGATACACAACTTTTCATTTGAGAGCTTATACACGCCTTCTGTCCCCTAATACGAGTGTTGCGGATCCGGTGGTGATATGGTCTTGATGTTATGAGGCATCTCCTCATCTTGATGTTGACTACTCCCCTTTCTCATTCACCGGGGATGGGACTTTCTAGAATTTGGAGTCAATGACTGCTGATTTGGGGAGAACTCCTTTTAGGATCTTCAGTGTAGTGGACTTGCTATTTCCGGTGTTTGTGGGCACCAGATCTATTTTTTTCTCGAGTATAGCACTAAGAAGAGACTTTGGAACACCAGGAAGTTTGGTTCTAATTTATTCAAATATTTCCTCCGTTCTGCCGGGGGTGTCCTCTTTCGTACATCGGGTTGCCTTTGTACCCGGTGTACTGACAGCACTTTGATCACCACTGTCGTAGGTGATGCTTGTACCTGTGCCCACAGTGGTTCGTTGTACTTACGATGTATCCACTGTTGTTATCCACAAACATTCATTTGTAGAAAATTGTTGTATCCACTACGACCTCCTAGAAGTATTCGTAAGAGGGCCGTTGTCCTTGCATCACATCCACCTTTCACCAATCTCCGGTGGGTGTTCTGATGAATTTACACTTGCTTGTAGGGACATATCATACACATTGATAGTGTCATTTACAAGGCGTCGATGTATTCAATGACTCATCTTAATGTGACTTGTTGTATACCAGACAAGTTTCTCCTGTTAATTTCAGGTGCCTCCATTTCAATCTACAGGAGGACTGTTGCTTGCATAACAGGTCTTTGATGGTAACAAGTAGATGATAATTGTGCATTTCGTAGTTTGACTGATGTCACTTGCAAGTCAATCATATCCGAGGGTTCTCCACCACAAGTTTCTTGTTTGTTTGCTTGTATTTGTTTGAGTGCACTAAGTTCTTGTTGTCCACGTCTTGCTCTAGTTTGAGTTCAGAGTGCAAGATCGAGTGATCTTACTTAATTCATTTCATTTCCAAATTGAATTTGAGTTTGAGTTAACTTGAGTTTGAGTCAGGTCCTTGTTGTCATTTTGATTCCAAGTTCTTAATGTATTTTGTTCAAATTGAATTCAATTCATTCAAGTTCATTTTCATAGGTCCCCTGCTCGTGTTCAATCAAGTCCAAAGGTCCACGAGTCATCTGTTTATGTTCATTTGAATGTAGGCTCTAATTCTTTCTTTTTGAGTTCAAAACAGGTCCCAAGTGTAGCAATATTCCACCCGAAATTTCTGCAGTCTCCCGGCGTCTCCCCCGTTTAGGGAAAAAATTCGGGAGACTGGGTCATCCCACCACGCTACTCAAGCGTGTATGGTAGGTGTCGGGGGACACCGGGTTGTACATTTTTTTCATCCCACCACGCTACTCGAGCGTGTATGAGGTCTTCAACAGTATCCGTAGGCGAGCACAGGTAGATCTCCCCACCACGCTACAAGAGCGTGTATAGGGCTTACCCACCTCGTCGTATGTGTCTCACTGGACTCCCTCCTACCGTGCTACTAGAGCGCGTATAGGTGGTTCTCCGGTCAGCTGCAAACGCCGAAAATGGGATTTGAAGTGATTACCAGTCTCATTGTAGGCACCGCACCGGGCTCCCTTCTACCGTGCTACAAGAGCGCATATAGGTGGTTTCTCCGGTCCGTTGCACACTAAGACAACGAGAATCTAAGTTTTAGGCGATTATCCACCTCGTCGCAGGCGCCGGACCGGTTTACTCCCACCATGCTACGAGAGCGCGTATAGGTGGTTTGTTGGTCCGCCGCGAACGACGAAAATGGGAACCTGAGTTTAAGAAGGTATACCTTGGGGACTCGGAGGCCGGCGGTGGAGAAGCTCATGGACTGAGGCGGGAGAAGGCATTGCAAGCATTCTTTTATAATTAATATTAGTTACTAATTAAGTATAATTATAATTAATTTAATAATTATAGTTAATTATAATTAATAATTAATTATAGATTATAATTTAACTAATTATAATTAATTAGAATTAACTAAATAATTATAACTTATGATTAATTTTTAATTATTAATTAATTATAATAAAATAATTAATTATAACTATAATTAAATAATAATTAAAGATAACTAATAATTATTAAAATTAATTAAAATCCAATTTGTTGGATTTGGTCGAAGAAGCACTCGGAGGAGAGAAAGCTACCCTCATGGCCAAGCTCTTGCTCTGGCTCCCGATCAAAATGCCGTAACTTTCAATCCGGCGTGAAGGGAAAGTTGTCCTCACAGCTAGCGGCTCTCGTTGCCGCTTCCGATCAAACTACCGTAACTTCCGATCCGTCCGGGGAGGGAGCAGCGCCAAGGCGCGGAGTCGATCGACCGCGAAGGAGCAGGAGCAAAAGGAGGAAGTTACGATCGCAGCTAGCGAGCTCCTGTATGGCTTCCAATAAAAAATGTCAAACTCCCGATCCTTTCAGTCGGCGAGCTTCTGCAGTTGCTTCCGATCAAAAGAACATAACTTCTGATCCTACTGGAAGGGAAGTCGTCGAATGGCGAAGTCGAACTGCTGCGAAGAAGCCGGAGAGGGAGAGAGATTGAGAGGAAGAGGGCGGGAGCAGAGGGAGCGTTAGCGGGAGGAGGCCTTCACCGAAGGCCTCGTCTCTTTGGCCTTTTAACGACTCGAGCGAGTCGTGTGAGACACGACACTCGGTCGTGCGAGGAGAGGCGACGACGTGCGACGTGCGGAATGGAGCAAAGAGCAGGTGAGCGATTTTTTTTTTTCTCGGTACAGCAGGTCAACAACCCGCATTTAATCTTAGAATATCGTTTTACTTTATTTTTTATTATCTGCCTTTTATCTTAAAGTCCAAAATTAATAATTTATGTTGGATACATAAATTTTCACTTGGAATAACTTTACAATCTTTGCAATCTAAACGATCTAATTTTCTTATAAGAAAGTAGTCAATCTGGGTAGTACTATATCCATTTTTATAAGTGATGAGATGCTCTTTCCTTTTCTTAAATAAGGTATTAACAATTGAAAAATCTAATATGGTATTGCCACCTTCATTTGTTGTTCCAAAACCATAGCCACCATGATGCTTTTAAAATCATCTATCTTTCTACCAATATGTCCATTTAAATCTACTCCAATAAAAACTCTTTCTTCTAGAGGCATCTTTTGTAATAATTCTTCTAAGTCATTCCAAAAATTTAATTTAGAACTCATATCCAAACCTACTTGAGGAGCATAAGCACTTATAATATTAACAATCTTATCATCAACAATAATCTTTAAAGCTATAATTCTATCTCCAATCCTATTAATTTTTATAACATTATCCTTTAAACTTTTATCTATAATAACACCTACACCATTTCTAGTACGACTCCTACTCGAATACCACAGTTTAAATCCTAAACTATCAATTTCTTTAGCCTTCTCTCCAACCCACTTAGTTTCCTGTAAGGGAACCTATATTCCAAGTTCCTATCCTAATTTTAGTTTCAAATATGTTAAAATTAGTCCCTAGATTTCAAATATGTTAAAAAATAATCCAACAAAAAGATTATTTTGGATCATATTTCAGACTTAGATATTAGATGGCTAGGACTATAATGACTCTAAATAGTTTATGAATCATTTGAACTTTTTCTCAATTTTATTTGTGGGCTTATCAAGCTGCCATTCAAATGTTTTTCATTAAACATTCATTTAGTTTTGATTAAGGGGTTGTTTGGTTTGAAATAAAAGGGTGTAAAAGATTTCCAAATATAAGGGTTTTGAGAATATTAGTATTTGATTTCAAGTATAACAAATGCAATGTAACATTTTGATGCATTCAAAATTCACCATCTAGTTCATTTTTGGTGAATTTGAAATTCTTCATATTTTAGCTTTTTTCAAATGCACTGTAAATTCATTGTCATTGCATGCCACCAAGCCCTACCGCCATCGGCCACGCTCGCCGCCACCAATTGTCGTTGACACCACCAGCCACCCACCTCCGCCAGCCACCATCGTCGCCGCGGCTGGCCACCCCAGCCAGGCACCTATCATTAGCCACCACCATTGGCCACTAACCACCACCTTCTTTAGACTTTACCCTGCATTCATTTTACATCAAGCTAATATAAAAAAAAAAAAATCCCTTGCATTATTTTTACATTCATCCAAACAACTGCAAAATCTTTTTTTTACACTTATTATTTTTATATTGTGTTTCTTTTTCAGCCAACCAAACAACCCTTAAACCATATTTGAGTTTTGCTTATTTAAGGCTTAATCACATCTTTGCCATGTTTGTAATACAAAACATTGAAAAATTGGTGTCTTGCTTCTTCCTGATTACCTGAACAAACCCATTGGACCTACGTCCTGCACCACACAGAGAGGGCGAGAGAAATAAGAAAACGTTATCATTATTATAAAAGCATCAAGAAATCTCATCCGCAAACACATAGAACAATGTAGGTGTGGGCATCAGAGAAATAATTCTACAATTTGTGCCCTATAATAATTTTTTTTTCAATAAGCTCAATAGTTAATCTAATTAAAATTATGCCCATGCATAAATTTCACATCCACTCTAGGCTAGATATTTTTTGTGTGCGTGCCAAAGAGACAGAGAGAAATAGAGGGAGAGAGATGAAAATACCTAGCCTAGTGTGGATGTGAAATTTATGCATTTGCTTAATATTAGATTGTCAATTGTGCTTATTAATAAAAATTATTATAGGGTGTTAATTATAGAATTATTTCTCTGATACTCACGCCTGTATATGTGGATGAGATTTGTTGATGTTTTTTATAATAGTGATAATGTTTTCTTATTTACTATGATCATGCATTTAAATATTTTAGTTTATCAGAAAGATATGAGTACTCTATGTTGTCTGATATTCTCATTACTATGCTTTCAATGTTTACCAAGGTATACCTGATTTTGGATGAGTTCATTCTTGCTGGGGAGCTACAAGAAACAAGCAAGAAGGTTAGCTTTCTTTTGCTTGCCCCTTTTCTATCTTTTTTTATGCATAAATGCATGTCACACATTCATTTAGCTATTTGTTTCATTCAAACTGTATTTGCGTAAAGGCTTCTTTTCAAGGTTGATAAGTTATTCTTCAGCACATTTGAAGTACTGCAGGCATATCTGTGCTAAATATATCCGTGAATGGCTTTAGTTCATGGAAAATAAATTGACACTAACTTATACACATGTATCTCTAAGCTCTTTACTAAACAGACATGTTTTGTTTTCTTAATCTGTGAAATCTGCAATGCCAAGGTGTTATCAACGTATAGTGAAATGAAATTGTCAAAGATTATCATCCTAGATACAGCTAGGATAGATTTTTTTTTTTTTTTTCAAATTTGCTGTTGCACAAGTAACCTGGGGAAATTTCTCATCCTTCAAGCCACACTCATTCCTCCACTTTTATTCTCTTACAAAACAATATTACTTTTCTGAAATAAATTAGAAATGATATCAGGGAAGTAGGTAAAATAAGAATTGCTTGCTTTATGCTTTATCAAGAAGTTACATGAAATCTTTGATTCTATTCTTTTAGACTTTAGTTCCCTATTGTTTCAGTATTTAGTTCTTAATGCTTTAGACGAGCACGCATGTGCGGGGGTGGGGGATGATGGGGGGGTTGTTGAAGGTTATGTACCAAAAAGCATATTTTTCTTCTTTGTGGCTTCTTGTACACTTGGGAGAGAGAGAGAGAGAGTAATGATCATGATTGCGAGTGCTATAGGTGAACCAATGCATTTGATGAACATCCCAAGCTCAACTTCATCTCAAGCTCAACTTGGTTGATGCTCATCCATGTTAGTAATTAAATAAGTTTAAACATTTTTTTAAATCTCGAATATTAAATGAACCAAATTTTAACACAATCCAACTTATTCATTTATGTTCACAAACAAAATTGTTTGTTTATTCAACAAGTAATTTGTTAAATGTTTGATATTAAGCTCATAAATTATTTAAATAAAATTTGATTAAGTAGAACTTATTTAATTATATATTTAATAATAATATATTATATTGAATATAAATAAAATTTAAGGATTAATTTTCATTTATATATTTATTTTATTAATATCTATTTATTCCCCATATTTTGGTTACGTAAATATTTTAGGATTAATTATCAATTATATATTAATTAATTTAAATACATTTTTAAATATTTTTTATTTTCAAATGTTAAATTATCTTGAGAATATCGATGTACAAAATTGATATTATTAAGAATTAATTATAAGAAAATAATAATAATTTTTAATATTTTTAATCAATTAAATTAAATGTCAATCATCATTATTAACGATTAAAAAAATTCTTATAAAAACTAATAATTATAAGTATATCCTAAATTCCTATAAACACTTTATCAATTTATGTAACCCATTTTTTCTCTCTTCACTAATACTTGAAATCTTAAAACCCTTCTACGGTTCTACCCCTACCTAAGCTAAATGAGGTAAATTGGCAGGAGCTTTGTTAGGCTTAATAAGGGGAAGAAATCAATGAAAGCCTATGAGAAGTTCATGAAAAAAACGTGGCAATTTAAGAAAACATTTAAATCGCATAAATCCAAAAAATACTCTAGATTTCACAAAACAAGCATAGGATTTACTTGCTGACCTAGTAGAATATATTTGTCTAATAGGTCAAGATAACATCACAAGCTGTCAGCTGTAATGTCTTGCTTGTAACATTGTGAATATTGTGGAATGAAGGTATACTTTTTGTTATTTCTACACCTCTTGGAAAAGAGGATATGGAACCTGCTACTGACATGGGTTTTAATATAAGATAAGCTAACGCATAACTTAGAAAGCTGTTTAGAATTAGTAACATCGGCATCCTTATTTATAAGAGTGGGATAGGACTAGCTATAATTAGGTCTTTTAATCCACCTCTACCTAAAATCATTAGCATTATAAAAAATAATCAAAATTATGTTTTGGCTACTTTAATCTCTTTAGTTCAAATATTTGTACGACAGATGAAGATGTGAGGATAAAATTGCTAGTATCAGTTTAGAGGATAGTTGTGTATAAGAGTAGGAGCTCTTATCCCCACATCCTATACCATTCATTCACATGTTGAGAGTAGTTCATCCATCTTTTTTACTTACATTGGCCTATTTAATACCTGAAATCTATTTTAAACCCTAAAAATCAAAAACTTTGTAAAATGCATTAGAATTATCAATTATATATATCTATATATATAATTGCATGGCTGTGATTAGAATCCTTCATTGCTTTGCTTATATGATTACTATAGGCTGTGTTTCCTTCTTTCATCCTTACCAGCTTTGCAGCCTTTCTATTCCGTTAATCGATAAAAGCATGGAATAATTCTGAAACGAGTATTTGCTAATGATAATAGTGATGATAAAATAACATTTCGCTTTTTTTTTTAATTTGCTTTTATCCAGTTACAAAGATTACTGTTCTAAGTTTGTTCGATTTTTGCAGGCTATTATCGAGAGAATGGGCGAACTAGAAAAGCAAGAGTAGTAATGTTTGCGAGCAATAGCTGCTTGTCTAAATTCTTTCTGTTAACCACATTGTTTGTCAAGTTTGATATCATAAGACAGCAATAGTAAATCATTTGCTCGACTATGAGATTGTTAAAATTAAACTTTTGTGCTTATATAACTATTCTGTTTTCTATAATGTAAAAGAACTTGAAACAATTAGGATTTGATCGATTCGCTCCTGCAAACCCAATTTAGAAGTATTCTGTATTTGTCTGAAATAGAGCTCAATATATATGAATCACAGTATTATATATTGCATTTATCTTTGTTAAGGATGCTTATTTATCTTGCCTTGATGTTGCTCCTTACAAGAACTTAAGCTTGCTACTGCATGTAGGGTTCGGTTCACAATGGATTCAATTGACAACCCATTGGATCTCACTATTGAACATAATGACTTGTTTGATTGTCCTTTCTAGTAACGTTATTACTACTAATACTTTTATAAGAGAGGTTTTATTTCTTTATTTTATTTCTATGGATGCTTCATAGGGTGATGGTCTAGCATGCTTATGAAGCTAATATTAAGATTTCAACACTTTGTTTGAAAATGTTTTCTTACTGCTTCTCAAAGCAACCTTTTAATATAAAAATTATTATTTTTTACTAAAAAAAAAACTTCATTTGAGTCAACTTTTTAACTGCTTCTTAAGCAGCTTTTTAGCACAAAAAACTTAATTTTTATATTAAAAAGATGCTTCAAGAAGCAATAAAAAATCATTCCAAATAAAATTTAAAAAGCAGTAAAAAAATCGTCTCAAACAAAGCCTTAATTTTAAAAGTTTTCATTCCCAAGCCTCACAAATTTTTTGAAAGGAAATCTTTGAAAAATAATTTTCTTCTAAATGTTTCCTTCACATCTTTACATGATTAATTCGTGTATAAAAAAAAGCACAAGCCAAAGAAACAATATCTGACTAACTATAAGAACAAAATAACTTTAACAGCCTCAACTGCTTCACAGTCAAATAACTAGAAGAACAAATTTCCAAAAAAGAAAAACCAGAAGAACAATCATTAAAGCTGCCATAACAACAAGCATATAATGAGCCAATATCTGTGGTGAAATAACTTAACTAAATCCTATTGATATGAACAGCCATTAAAATGTCTTTCTGAGTCTCCAACAGCTCAAAAAGGCAGATGTCCCCTATCTTCAAATGGTTTCCACGAACAAAATTCTTCCAGCCAGAAGTAAACCCTACTGAACGAGCCTGAACAAGGCAATGCACTTGCCAAAGCCTCTGCTCGTCAGGAACTCGAAGAAAAACTCTATTGCTAGTTCGAGGAAGATGCTTCATTGCAAAGGCAATGGGAATGGTCTACAGAGAGAGAATGACAAGAACAATTATTTATCAGAATTGATAGAAAGTTTATAAGAATGTTACCATGGTTCATGGATAATAATCTCCAAGAACATAATTTTAAGGCTTATTTAACAGCAATTGCCTATTAAATTAGTTGTAGAACTATTGCGGGACAAAATTGAATTTTTCAAAAAAAAAAAATAGGTAATATAGGTTTTTTTTTTTCTTAAAAGAAAAGAAGGATAATAACTTTCTTATATCTATTGCACCCTAACAAATCTAGTTATGAAAAGCTATTCACCAACAAAAATTTTGAAAAATATGGAAAATCAGCAAAATAGAATTGTGACAGCAACCTGTAAAGCTGTAAAAAAAGCTGTTATTTTAAGACATCTAAAGTACATCAATATATTTGAAGGCACATAATTCATTAACCTTGTCATGTATTGGCATACCAACAATAACTATTGGCAGGATATCCACAATATCGTGTGATGATAGAAGGAGAACCTATGTATTTGATAGCAAACACTTGAGGATCTCAAGTGAAAACCTATCAATTTTGGAAAAACAACGAGAAATATCTACAAAACTCCGAGGAAAAATTTTAAAAACAACAATTTATTGTAATAATCAGAGATAACGGAAGCAAAATACCAAGATACAGTTGATCCTCAATTCAAGAGGAGGATCTATCTATCCAAATCCTTAGACACTACTAGAGCACAAGAACGCCAAGCATCAAGACACAAAATCAGCCACAAACATCATAATCCCCTAACCCTAATTTTCTCATCCTACTTAAAGCATACAATTACAGCCCTAGCCACCCCTCTCCTTCTGATGTGGACATCGACCAGAGGTTCAGACATGTGTATCGCCGTAGACAGCGCAGATCGACGGCCACGATTCAGAGTTTATATTTCTAGTTATTTATGTATTTCTTTCATGCATTTTCTTTTTCCTATTGTACCCTTAGTATAAGCTGAGTCATGAGTGTAGCCCCGAGGGCAAAAGAGTCATTGTATTTTCTTTTGTGTTGAGACCTATATATAGGTCATTTCATGTTGTATTATGGTTAATGATGATTAAAATGAAAAGCTATTTTGTTCTTCTTTGTCTTCTTGCATGAGTGCTTGAAGGAGAGATAGAGAGAGAGCTCCAAGGGGGAGTAAACCGCAAGGCCCACCAATCGTTGGAAGAGTCCTCGATTCGTGGTTAGAATTTTCTATCTTTTCAATCGTGTTCCAATCCATCTCCTTCCCCTCTCCCCCACAAGAAATCCCTCTCCCCACATTGCCGCCGCCCCTGTGAGGAACCGCCGCCAACCACCACCCAATTTCAGGCCGGCCACCTTGCCGGTGACATCCCCACCATCCACCCGACCCTTCCCTTCCACAAAGTTCAAATTGAATTTGGAATTTCAAATATTTGAATTCTTTCCTAATTTGGAAATCCACTTTAGGAAGGTTTTCTTGAAGAGATTTAATTTCAATTTGAATTAGAAGGGAGTTATGATATCAAGTGCCATGTCATCACCCAAATTTGGAAGCCCCATTAGTTGATTTCCTCAATTTTTCCCCTGAGTATGCCGCCGGCCTCACCTAGAAGAATCCACAATTAGTGCCCCCATTTATGGCATTGATGGTACCTCATTTGAATTCAAATCTCTCATAACTTTCCCTCTTAATTGCATTAAAACCTGAGATAAAATTTCAGGTTTTGTTTTAATCCCTCACCCCTCTCTCTCTCAACCCGCCGCCCCCCCTCATTGGGCTTCCACGTGTTGTTTCCTATTCTAGCTCCAAGCCAAGCTGAAATCAAATTCAAATCCTAAATTAATTCCCTCCAAACACCATTAATTCTGAAATTTATTTCAGATTTAATGAGGAATTACTAGGATTGAATTTCCCAAACCCTATTCTCTCCTCTTGGAAACCGCCGCCCCCTCCCCTGTGATCTCCCGCCGGCTCTCCCTCCTCTCGCCTCCCTTCTTCCCCAACGCAAGGAGGCTCTACTATCTTACCCTAGCTCTCCTCCTCTTGAAGAATTCCCCAACATCAAGCATGTATGGCGGATCCGGAGTTTGAGTGGGGATTAGTCTTCAACGCCGACGGAAGCATTAACATCCTACGGTCTCCGTGCTTCGACGTAGGATTTGAAGACGAGACTACCGTGGAAGAGTACTTGGAGAGAGTCGTCCCGATCCTTGCAAGCATCTACGACCGACAATTTGCTAAGCACACTTGGAGTCTCGAAAGTCAAGCATTCACGCCCTCCTCGTCACCGTCAACTTCTCCGTGGCTAAAGGCCATTGGTGTGGCCACCATCTTCGTGGCATCGTTGAGTTTGCTAAAGGCCTTCTCCCGCTAACCCGAATTGAGTGTGAGTGAACAAGGTACTCATCGTGAAATTTCTAAACATTAGTCGTGGGATTTTATTAATTTTCCGCATTTGCTTTATTGTGAACTTTTGAGATTCATTATTAATTGTGCCTAAACACTAGCTTGAAATTGCTTATCATAATATTTCTTCAATGGAAAATGCTAGAGTCTTAACTTACGAAAGGCCTAATTTTATTTGAGTAAACTTTGTGAATCTTAATGAATTTCATGTGCAACTCTTGAATGTTTCACATCACCTTCCTAATGGGATTCCCTAGTGGGGCCCCACAATTCCTAGGGTGCAGACCTGCTTGGACTGCCTCATGTAAACCTGAGCAAACCCTTTGCCTAAGGCCGACTGGATCGGTCCAGCATGGACCGGTCTAACAATACCCTCATCCCAAAGAATCACATTGTCCTCAATATGAATGGAGGGGAATTGTTGCTTACCCTCTCATAGAGCTCCCATGTGGCATCATCGTCCGGCAGGCTATTCCATTTGATTAGAACTTCCTTAGTTCTCTCGTCTCCCCGACGCACCACCATCAACTCTAATGATTCTAATACCACCTCCAAGTCCTCTGTCAATGTCACTAGTAAATCAGAACTCACTGCATGATCCCTAATTGCCCTCCTCAGTTGAGATACATGGAACAAATGATATATAGTCGATGTCGATGGTAATTTCAATTGATATGCCACCGCTCCAATCCTCTATAATACCTCATATGGCCCAAAGTACATTGGGGCAAGCTTTTCATTCCTCATGTTGGCGACTATCTTCTGCTTGTAAGGCCCAAGCTTTAAGAACACCCTCTCCCCTACCTCAAATTGGATGTCTTTTCTATGCCCATCTACATGTTTCTTCATAATCCATTGAGCCCTCAACAGATGCCTCTTCACTTCTTCCAATACCCTGAAATAAGCATACTTGCTCAGTCTATCTACTACCACTAAAATCACTGTGAACCCCTCTAATCAAGGTAATACATCTACAAAATTTATGAATACCTCCTCCCACACCAGACCTAGTAGAGATAGGGGCTGCGGAAATTCTCCTAGAGATATGGCCATGTACATGTTTCTCTGATAGATCTCACATATGGCTACCAACTCCTCCACACCCTTGTACATCCACTTCCAGTATAACTCTGAGGTGAGTCTCCTGTATGTCTTTTGCACCCCTGAATGACCCCCAACAACACCCCCATGGAACTCCTGGAGCAGGTGTGGAATATAGACTAATGCCCTAGGCATCATAAATCTCCCCTAGTATATAAGCCTCTCCCCTTCTAAAGAATAGCCCCGATGGCTACTCACATCCTTCAATAAATTTGCCCTAATCCTCCCTAACTCCTCATCCCGTGCACTCTCCTCCTTCAGGGTCCCCAAATCCAGCATTAGTGGTACATACACTGCTATCGTTTGTAACTCCTCCATAAATCTGGACAAGGTATCTGCTGCCTTGTTCTCTATCCTCAGTCTATAATGAATTTCAAAGTCATATCCCAATAACTTTGACAGACATCTTTGGTGCTGCTCTGTCACCATCCTCTGCTCCAACAAATACCTCTAGCTCCAATGATCTGTCCTAACAATGAAATGCCAACCCAACAAGTAGAGGTCGCCACTTTCGGATGGCCAACACAATGGCCATCAATTCCCTCTTATAGACTGACTTTAGCCTGGCTCTAGTTGTCAACATTTGGCTGAAGTAGGCGATGGCTTTGCATGAGTGGTGCTCCCAATTCATACCCGGAGGCATATGTCTCCACTATGAAGACCCGAGTGAAATCTGGTAGGGCTAAGATCGTCACGGTGGTCATGGCCTTCAATCTCTCAAAAGCTGTCGTGGCCACCTCCCCCCACAAGAAACCATCCTTCTTCAACTATTTTGTCAGTGGCCATGCGATGGTGTTATAGCCCTTCACGAACCTTTTGTAGTAGCCAGTCAACCCTTGAAATCCCCTCAGCTCCTCGAGATTCTTGGGCAGTGGTCATCTCAACATAGCCTCAATTTTGGCCTGATCCGTAGCTACACCCTCTTGAGAGACTAAATGTCGTAAGTACTTCATATTGGCCTAGGCAAAATAATATTTCTTCATATTGGCCCTCAGTTGATGCTCCTGTAATACCTCTAAAACATTCCTCAAGTGCTCCCAATGCTCCCCATCTGACCTGCTATAAATCAGAATATCATCAAAAAATACCAGCACAAATCGCTTGAGATAGGGTCAGAAAACCTTGTTCATAAGGGATTGGAAAATGGATGGGGCATTAGTGAGGCCAAAAGGCATCAAAAGGAACTCATAATGCCCCTCATGAGTTTTGAAAGCAGTCTTCGGCACATCCTCCCTTTTCATTCTAATTTGATGGTACCCTGACTTCAGATCTATCTTGGTAAAGATAACTGCTCCATTCAGCTCATCCAATAACTCATCTATCACTGAGATAGGAAACTTGTCTGGCACAATTTCTTTATTCACAGCCCTGTAGTCCATGCAGAAACTCCAACTTTCATTCTTTTTCTTAACTAGTAACACCGGGTTAGAAAAAGGACTCACACTGGGCCTGATAATTTATGTTTCTCTCTCTGATCAACTTATTAATTTCATCCTTCTAAAATTGAGGTTAGCGGTAGATCTTGACACCGATGTGTGACACCCCTCAAGGTAATAGCGTGCTACTGCTCCCTTGGATGTGGCTGAAAAACCTCACTGAACTGCTGAATCAATTGTTGTACTTAAAGAGAGATGTCCTCACCCTCCTCCAATCTGATCACGTACAGCCTCTATAGCTCCGCCAGATAATCTTCCCCCACCTTCTGTATGCTCCTTACCATGATTTTAAGTGATATAATGGATTTGGAGAGCCCTGCATCTCCCCTGATCACTACCCTTCTCCCTTCCACCACTAGCTCCATAGTCAATGCTCTCCAATTGACCTTGGTGTTCCTCAAGGTCTGCACCCACTTCATCCCCAGGATAACATCAATACTTCTTAACTCAAATGGGAGAAAATCCTCCTCACTTGGACCTCCTGAATGGTCAACACTACTCCCCGATAAATCCCCTGGCCCGTCTCCACCTTCCATGTACCCATCATCACTTCATAACACCATGTATCCACCAATGTCACCCCTAATTGGTCCACGACCTAGTTGGAGATGAAATTGTGGGTAGCCCCATTGTCAATCAACATCACCACCTCCTTGTCTGCTATTTCCCCCTTCACCTTCATGGAGACCTCTGTCACGTCAAGATGCATCTTCTCCTCCTCTCCCCTTGTCTCACTCTCACCTCCGATCTCAGTTTCCTCATCATCACAAACAGTAAGAGCCTGAAGAGTTTGGTCCTGGCACCTGTGCTTTGGAGTATACTTCTCATCACATCTGAAGCATAATCCCTTCGCCCTCTTCTTCTATGTCTCCCTCTCAGTCAGACTTTTAAAGTCTCACGAATGTTGTCTGATGCAGGCCCCTTGGGTGCTAAAAGAGTGGTAGTCTTCTTGTAAGAGCCACTTGAACTACTACCTCTAGCTCCCCTCTCCTGGTACTACTGATCCTCCACCAGTTGTGCCAACCATATAGCCTCTCCCAAGTCACGGGGCCTTATGGCCCTCAGTATTACCCGGATATCTGATTTGAGTCCCTTCATGAAATTTCCCTCCATAATAGTCTCCGTAAGTCGACCCAATCAACTCGCCAGGTACTCAAATCTCTCACAGTAATCTGCCACTGAGCCTTCCCGCACAAGTATAAAGAACTGCTCATAGAATTCCCTTCCCCTGTCAATTCGAAAACATTCCAATAAGCATTCCTCGAACTCCATCGAACTCCGTATGGGCCTCCTCATGTCTCTCCACTTGTACCAAGCAAACGCCTTTCCTTCCAAACATAAGTCAGCTGTCATTAATTTCTGTTTCTTCATCAACCCATTCATGACGAAATATCTCTCTACCTTGTAAATCCACCCATATGCATACTCCTCTTCAAAAATCGGCATCTTCAGCTTTCGGACATTTGGATCTCCAACATTTCCCCTAATTCCTCCATAATTTCCCCTTCCCCAAGTGTTTGGTCCTCACCAAGTGTCCCAATCCTCCCTTTCACGCTCATACCCATGCCCATCTTCACTTTCTTCCCTCCCTTCAAAATCAATACCCCTCCTACCATAATCCCCCTCTTTTCTTTCCCAATCAGCACCCCTTGGTTCATGCCCCCAATAACCACGCCTCTCTCCATACATTCCACCTCTCTCCTCTATAATTTCCCTCATTTTCACTCCTACAAATTTCAGAATTTTATTTCTCCCTACTGGACCTATTGCCTCTGATGTCGTTGTTTGATTTTGAATGTCCAGTATCTTCTTCACCATCTCATGAAGATCTAAAACTTTACCTTCCATGGAGGATGTTCTATCCTTCACCGTTGCTTTCATTTGGATCATCTTCCCATTAAGGGGTTCTTCCAACGCATCCACTTTTTTGGCTGCCATTGATACCCGATTTTTGTTGGACTCAAAAATCTGGATCTCAACCCCAAAAGTAGCAAAACTGCCCTCGGACAAAATTCAAATGTCGGAATTCACACAAACAGCCCAAAAACAGTTATAAAAATTGCTCTGATACCAATTTGATAGAAAAACACTTGAGGATCTCTACTTCAAAACCTATCAATCTTGGAAGAACAACAGGAAATATACACAAAAATCCGAGGAAAAACTTGAAAAACAATAATTTATTGCAATAATCAGAGATAACGGAATGAAAATACCAAGATACAATTGATTCTCAATTCGAGAGGAGGATCTATCTTTCCCAATCCCTAGACGCCACTAGAATTCAAGAACGTCAAGCACCAATACACAAAATCAGCCACAAACATCAAGATCCCCTAACCCTAATTTTCCCTTCCTACTCAAAACATACAATTAAACAACACAAGCCAAATCCCTCTACAAGCTTAGCCCCCCCCCCCCCCCCCCCCCCCCCCCCCCCCCTCCCCTAATGGGATTCCCTAGTGGGCCTTACAATTGCCTTGGGTGGCAATTCCTAGGGTGCAGACCTACTTGGTCCGCCTCAAAGAGCCAGCTGGCCGGTCCAGCATGGACCGGTCTAACAATATTCTTTGCCATTCTTCAGCATATTTGATATTTAACCATAACATAGTACAAAATTAATCTCACATTGCACAACATGGCTAGTCTATGGTCAGTATTGGCAGTAGAAAAACAATAGTTCTTTCATGTAAATATCGTTCAGAACTTCAGAGTCATAAAGAAATATTTATTGATGACAAATGTTCTTAAGAAATTTGAAAAGAATCAGTTTTTGAACTTACCATATAAAATCTTTTGACAATGCTGCAAGGCACCATGATTGATACAAACGAAGGCTTGTCTGTTTGAATTGATTTAGCAAAGCTAAGCAATTTTTTCTTTTCTGCGTCACTAACTCTTGCCTTTCTTGAAACGAAGTACATGTTTGCACTACAAAGCTCATCCAAAGAGACTTCATTGGCGGGGTTTTCTATGGCTTTTATGATACATCTTTCATCTTCTGAATAATCAAAACATGAAGTTAATAAAGTAAATTCAAAAGTTTATTTTAATTTCAAATTGGTTGGAAAAATAGAAAAGTGAATAACTAAAAGGCTGTTAGATTTGATACATTATTTGTGTAAAGTAAACTAGAAGCATATATTTTGAAAATTATGCTATTTGGTAGGCGGCATTTTGAATGCAATGAAATTTATTGATGAATTTAAAATTCACCATTTAGCTAATTTTTTTGTTGTATTCCAAAATCAACGGATTTGACTTATTTTCAAATAGATTATAAATACTCTGTAACTCACTACCATAAGTCATCACCGTCGTAACAACTAGTTACTGCCACCAAACACTGTCCACCACCACTGTTAGTCACTCCGCTTCAACCTCCATTGTCGGCCGTAATCCACCAGTTCAAACTGCCATAGCCAGCCACCATCGCCAATCTTTGCACTTAATTCATTTTACATCAAATCAAACATAAAAAAATAATCTCTTGTACTTGTTCTGCACACAAACAAAGTATAAAATATTTTAAATACACTACATTTCTTTTACTTTGCATTCTTTTTTCACAGCAAATCAAATAACCCCAATAATATGATGGTACATACTAAAATACTAGGCTCAATCTAGATGCTGAAAAAAGGGAAAAATAAAAAAACACAAAAAAGATTATGGTAATTAATTATTCTCACATTCCCATTAATTTCATTTGTTAAACTTTCATAGAAAAATGCAATAAGTTTGCTAAGAATCAAAGCATGAGAGGGAAAGACAGTACTAAAGAATCCAAATATCAAAGGAAGCAAACATTAGAAGCAATTAGCTGATGAGCACTCAAATGTAAAAGCAGCAAAAATCCTGCAGAATGCGAACTATGACAATCATTCATATAAAGTATTGGAAAGTGAAAAGATGCATATTTATTGGAAAATAATGCCATTTATATGTTATGTCCTATGCCATATTTTTAAAGGAAAGCTACCTCTTGCAGCTTTCTTTTTTCTGGAAGCAATTAAGGGGTTCTTAGGCCTATAAATTCTTCTGGAATTCTTCCTCACCCTGACTTGATTCTTCTCCGCACTTCTATTTGCTCTCGAGTTCCTGTGTTGTGAAGTTATAGGCTGTTCTTGCTCGGTATGTCCATAAGAACTTACACTGGAATCATTTCTGGCCCTTTTGACAGAAGGTATTGCACATAAATTATCCATAGGATCCCCTTTCTTTAGACGATGAGAAGCAGGTTTCTCACAACCACTTTGTTCAAACATCAAGACAAGAAAGGAAGAGCAGCCATCATACTTGAACACCAATGTGTCATTTTCTTGAATACCATAAGCTTCAACAAAATACTTCCAACCGCAATCAAGAACAACTCCGTCATTCGTCTTCTTTAATTCAACATGCCATATATCACCACTTGGGGCCTTCAGCTCAACAGTTTCAAGTAGCTCACCATTAAAGTTCTCAATAAACTTCTTCGGTATGACCTGTAAAAAATGTAAGAGCATGATAAAGCACAAAGAAAATGTGGACAAATCATCTATCTAATAATCAGTTCATGCACTATTTTTTAAGTTTCTACAACACATCCATTTAACATTCTCATTTATTGCTCACTAACTGAATTGTAAATGAATTGAGAAAAGACCAAAATAATCCCTTGACTTTTTATAAAAAATCAAAATGATCCCCAACTATATTAAATGATCATTTTGATCTCTCCATTCCCTTGACTCTTTATAAGACTATTTTGATTCCTTTTTAAAGACTTTGAGAGACTAAAATAATCCTTTAATATAATTGGAGACTATTTTAATCATTGATAAAATGTTAATGAATCATTTTGATTCTTTTACCTAAATAAATTTATTGTAGCCTATCAATTAAATCCCTATATCATAGAAATCTAACAACAATTTAAGAAAACCCACTTGTATTGTAAGTGCTTGAGATATACTTTTTTGAAGCATAATTTCTAAGTAACTTTTTTATTTTAACAACCTTGCCAATCATTTCTTCTGTTGTTCTAAATTTTAATTGCTTTAAAAGCTGTCACATCTAAAAGAATTATGTTATTTGCAAATAGCACACATGAATGTGACTCACTTTGAATATGTTTCAAAGAACTCCATAGCTTTTAAGCTAAAAATAAATATGACGTTGATCTATGATGTTTCCTGCAATGCTTTTATGGTGGAAAATGTTGGTCATTAAAAGAGAAGCATGATATTAAGTTAAGTGTTGCTGAGATAAGGATGCTCTGGTGGATGAGTGGCTTTACTTTTAGAGACAAAATACGAAATGAGCATATTCCTGAAATGGTTAGAATAGTTCCAATGGAAGAGATAAGATTAGATAGTCTCCTTGGATAGTTTGGTCACATATATGCTCATTTTGTATGATTAAAGTGGAGAAATGCATCGGGCTTGTTGTGTGATAGAAAAGTCTCTCTGAAACTTAAGAGAAAATTCTATAAGATGTGGTGAGACCTGCACTGTTTTATGGTGCAGAATGTTGACAATTCAAAAAGAAGCATAATATTAAGTTAAGTGTTGCAAAGATGAGGATGCTCAGGTCGATGAGTGGATTTACTCTTAGAAACAGCATACGAATAAATAAATACGTGAAATGGTTGGACTAGCTCCAGTGGAAGATAAGATTAGAGAGAGTTGTATATATGCTCCTTTTGTATAATTGAAGTGGAGGAATACATCGGGGTTTGTTGTATGATAGAAAAGTCCCCCTCAAACTTAAGGGAAAATTCTATAAGATGTGGTAAAACCTGCAAAGCTCTTATGTTACAAAATGTTGGCCATTAAGAGAGAAGCATAATATTAAGTTAAGTGTTGCTGAGATGAGGATGCTCAAGTGGATGAGTGGCTTTACTCTTAGAGACTGCAATTGGACCTTCCACGCAGACTGCCGCAACACCGACTACAGATGGGCGCATTTTAATTCAGCCCAAGGGTGATACATATGTAATTATGTATGTTTTATATAACATATATATTTGATAAATTATATTTTCCAACTAAATATTTTATGCAGGTTTTACCTATCAAAGTAGCCCACTCATAAGATACGAATAACATATGGAGCAGGTTTGAAGCTCCATATGTTTCTTGGAAGAAAATCCCGAAGGAGATTCGCGACATGTGGTTTAAAAAGTTTGAGGTTAGTATGTTGCAATATTGTTAACATCTGTCCATATTTTATTAAGCGAATAAATAATATTTTTGTTCTAATTTATTATATACAACGAGATTTCTATTGGTTGCCTGAACATGGTACTCATATCAGAATAAATTTTGGAAAACACGAAGCAACTCGCCTACAAGACATGTTCACATGCATTAGTAGAACAGGCGAGCGACCGCTTTGAATTAGAGAGGGTGTATGGGCCGAGCTCAATAGTGCTTGGGGCAACCCAAATTATACGAGGGAGCAGAATAGATAGAATCGAGCTTCTGACGTTGGGGGCTTGGTTCGCACTCTCCGTACTGGGGGCTCAATTCTACATACTGAGCACAAACGACGATTAATAAGAATTTTAACATATTTTAATAATTTCTTTGATTGTGCATGCTAATAAGGAGATGCTTGGTGGAGAACACAGTGCAGTTAAATTACACAATCACACTAACAAGCGCTAGGAGGACCATCAATGGGTGCATGAGCGAGTAGGGGTGTCAATATTTGACACGCCCCAAAAACCCGATTTAAAATTTCGACCTGTTTCAAAAATTGGGTCGGGTTCAGGTTGAGCTTTTAACTTGAATTGACCCGATTTCGACCCGAAAACCTCATTTTGACCCGTCAACCAGAGATTGACATGTTTTTACCCATTTTTTACCAGAAAAGTGGAGATTGATCCATTTTTTGGACTCGAAAACTAACAATTTTTTGTTGAAAACAGGTAATTCGGGTTGTGTCTGTTGACCCGGACCCGAAGCGGGTCGGGTTCAGGTCCGAAAAACCAACCTGTTTTCAAAAACGGGTCGGGTTAGGGTTGGCCAGAATATTGCCGGATTAGTTTCGGGTTCGACCCGAACTCGACCTATGACCCGAAATTGACACCCGTAGAGCGAGTCAGGAGTGCATATGTAAGTATATAAGGTTAGAATACTTTGAGAAATATTGTAAGTGATGATTATACGATGATTAATCTTAAGTTATGTTTTGCAAGATGAGTATACATAGCTTCGAGAGAGTCAGGCTGCAGTTGGAGAGGGTCCTCTAGGGGTTTCGTAGATATTTTTGGAGGGGGTCCTCTAGGGGTTTCGTAGATATTTTTAACTACCGCACTTGGTCGCAGGCAGCAGACGGAATACAAAAGGGGCGAGTTTATGGATTATGCTTGCAGGCCTATACGTACGAGGGACAATCCTCTTCTGCTTCCAGCTACTCTACAAACAATCAAGAGAGTTCGTATAGCCAACATGTGGCTACTTGACAGCAGAACTAAAAAATGTCCGAAGATAATAAACCGTTATCAATATTTAGATAATGGATGAGCTTAGGAGTTTGAGAGAGCAAATTGGTGGAAATCACCTTGCGCCTGCATCAACTGAGTTGGAGAGTGAGGATACAGATTCCACTTAGATTATTTGTGTAGGGGTTCTTGATACATTTTACTTTTTTATGTATAATAACTATGTTTACCTTAGCAATATTCTAATAATTGTAAAACAACTGTAATATAATTGCCTATTTGAGCAGTTGGTTTGTAATTGTACAAAAGTGTGTTTCTTATATTTATTTTAATATTGTTTGTTGAAATAATTAACATTATTAATTACTGCTTTTAAACAACTTGGATTGTTATTATTGAAAAGCTCAATAATTGATTGTAAGTGCTTTTTTTTTTATTAATGCTACAGGTTTCCAGCGGAATTTTCACCGCAAACACAGAAACAACAACTGTGTGCCATATTTTGTGACGGAACAATCCAATGCAAATTATGGCAGATTTGTGGCGGCATTTCCACCACAGTTTATGATGGCATTTCCGCTACAAATTATTTGCGACGAATTCGTTCTGTCGCAAAAGTATTTGCGACGTGACTTTTACCGTCGGAATTTATTCCATCGCAAATCCGCCTCAAACCGAAATTTGATACGGATTTAGCTTTATTTGGGCAAATTTTTCCACCGCAAAAATATGACTTTCTTGTAGTATGGACTTACACTATCGCCTGATCACCTTGCCTTGCTCGTCTTGCCATCTCACCTAGCATCAGCCTGTTACATAATTAGTGGATGACAAATTCATGGCAACTACTTTTATCACCCATCTTCTAAATTACATTTATTTGTTTTGTTCTTTGTAATTTTAGCCACACGTATGGTATATACTTCACTGATGCTAAAACACAAGGACCTAAATACACTTCGCAAAATGGGCTATTCTACACAAACCAGAAAGATCTATTAAGCAAACCTAGAAAAATATTTTTGTAGCAAAAAAATTGCTAATATGTAGTTATTTCTGATAATAAATCCAAGCCCTCGGCATTAGGCTATTTTTTATGATAGCATTACATAATTTCAAAATTTTAAATAGTTCTGAATTTATAACAGTCTTGAATATACATTTTTTTTTCATTTAATTTAACATGATAGTCTTGAATATACATAAATTTGCTATAGAGTAAGAAAAAATTGTTGTTTTCATCATGCACATTTGTTATGAACATTTATTATAACTTTTGTCGTGAATTTCACAAGGTTTTGAACAATAGTGTTCAAACATCATTTATTGTAACTTTTTTTAGTTTCACTAAACAATAAAAAAATTAACTATCTTAAACAAAAAAATTTCATTGAATTGGATGATTTTTAATCAGTCAATTAAAGTATACAAATTACAAATTCATTTCTTTTGTTGTTTACTAAAATTATAAATTTTGAGATGGGCACAAATGTGGTTAGTAATAATTCCACAGAAGATGAAACAAAACTTTTATGAGTATTTATTACCAAATTAGAGAAAAATCAATTGGAGTGGGAGGCGATGTAGAATTGTAATGGCACTTTTTGTCAAGGAGTAATAGCTCAATTGCTCAAAAAACCTAACACAGCCATTCGATCATGCCCTAAAATAACATCCACACAAATTTAGAAAGTGCAAAAGCTAAATGGTGAAATTGAGCAAAAAAAAAGACGAATTCATCCTTTAAGAAGCCCCCCACTTCTTATGAAGAAAGTGGCTTCAATTAATATTGCAACTCACAATCAAGTGAACATTTATTTCAGGTTGAGGAAAGCGTCCTGATCTAATGATATTGAAAGAGCTTTTAATTTGCATACTAGAGATCATTTGCACAAGAAAATTGCTCGTATGTTTTATTCAATAGCACTTCCATCTTATTTAGCAAGAAACCCCAGGGATTTTAGCCCTTTTTATATGCAACCAACATGATGAGGACATCGGTGATCAACGGCTACGATCTTGAGTTATTTATATATTTTATGTACTAATTTATTTTATATTGTTGTTTTTCCTTTTATACCCTTATACGGGTGGTCATGTAGTGTTGTAGCCCGAAGGGCATTTTAATCTTTTATTTCTTTTCTTTTCATGAGGCCTTTTATAGGCTAGTTGTTTTGTATTTTAGGATGATGAATTGTTAATGAAATTTTTTTTCTACTTGTCTGATCTCTTAGTGAGTTCATGAGAGGAGAGACCCGATGAGGATGATCGCAATACCCGTCAACCTTTGGTGGATTCCAAGGTTCGCGGTTTTACGATCTCTTTGTGAGTTCGTTAGTTTACTTTTATCTTATTTGTATTTTTCTTTCATCTCTTTTCTCCCCCACTCCATTCACCACCCCTTCCAACCTCCCCACCACCGGTGGCTCAACCTCCTCCACCCAATTCATCTTCTAGCTCCACCCCCTAAATCCCACCCACCTACCTAGCCACAACCCGCCACCTAGCCGCCCCCTTTCCCCTTTGTCGTCGCCCCCCATCATTATGATGATTTCAATCACCAAAATGAATTCCTAATTTAGCTCAAGCATGAGAGGGAAAATTTGAATTCATTTAAAATTCAAATTCGAATTTCAAATTCTTTCCATATAAGAAATCCAAAAATAGGAAAGTATCAATCATGAATTCAATTTCAAAATAAATCAAATTGGATTTATTAGTCCCTTTCCTCAATTTGAAATTTGAAATTCAAATTTCAAAATCTTTCCTTATTTGCAAATCTAAATTAGGAAAGTGCATAACTCCAAGTCTATTTGAATTTAAAATTAGATTTGAGTTGTCAATCCTCCATCCTCATGATGCCGCCGGCCCCATTATGGGCTTCCCCCATTAAATGCTCCTTTAATCCATCAATCCTAATTGAAATTTGAATTTAATTTCAAAACATTTTCCCTCCAAATCCACTTAAGCTGAAATTAATTTCAGTTTTCCAATTCCCCGTCTCTCTCTCTCTCTCTCTCTCTCTCTCTCTCTCTCTCTCTCTCTCTCTCTCTCTCTCTCTCTCTCTCTCTCTCTCTCTCTCTGCCTCATTAAATCACCTCCCACTAATTGCTTCAATCAACCCCTCATTAAGGAATGACTCTCCCTCATTTCTACGTTATTTGGGGATTCAAAATTCAAAAGCTAGCTCCTAAGACCTGCTCTAAGCAATTTTCCACTAAGAAACTGCTGTCCTGGAAACTCCGACCAGCCATAGTGCTGCCAGATCTGCTCCTGTTTGCTGACCAGAAATCCCTCAAGTGCTGTCCAAGGCGTTTCTAATCTCAAAGGCTGCTGTCCAAAGTTCTTCAATGGTCAAAAATTGCTGGCCAGACTTTCCTAGTGACCACCCAAACATCTTTAGTTGTTGTCCAGCCATCCTAGCAGATTTCCTACGGCTGTCTTGCTATCCAGAGGGTCTCCGATTGCCGTCCAGAAGGTTCCCCAAACCTTGTGTTGCTGCCCACTTCTTCCCCAAAATGTGTCCAAGCCTTGACGTTGCTGATTACTCTTCATTCAGTGCCTTGGTGATCAAATCGGAAGCTTCATATTATCTGATTATTTGGGTAAACTCTCCCCCAAATCATTAAATCTTTCAATCACTTTTCAATTGTGGTTTATAAATGATTCATGAAGATTCTTGTCACTCTCTCCGCTAAACCCTCTTAACTAGATAAGTTGAGTGAGGGTCTCCTTGTAGTGACTAGTTTTATTGTTAGTGTAGGAATTTCTTGTTGAAACCACTCATGCAAGCAACGTTAATTAACTTGATTGTTTTCTGATCTTAACTTTTACGCGTGTGATTCGGCCTAAACTTGTCTTACCGCTCTTTGTGCTTTATTTCGTCGTTTAAATTCACCATTAAGATATAATTGTGTTCTAGGAATACTAAGCGTGCAAATTTCCTTAAGTTAATCATTCTTGCATGTACGTTTCACATCACAGCACCTTACCTATTAGATGCATTCTTTATGATTATAATCTCTTAAGAACAACATTGCTTCAAAAAGAAAAAATAAATGCTAAAAGAATGTTTAAGCCCATCAATGAGAATTGGAATGAGAAAGGACTTACTATTATTTGTGGTGGTTGAGCAGATGCATAAAAAAATATCTGATTAATTTTCATAGCAATTATAGAATATGGGCCTATGTTCATAATTGCTAAGGAGTATATAAAGATAAGTTTTACATTGCAAATCAAAATAAAGAAGTGATTATGAGAGAGGGTCCAGAGAAAGTGGTCTAATTTATCACTAACAATGCACTTGTTTGGCTGCATAAATTTTTTTTGAAACTCAATGCCCTATATTTTGGATTAGTTGTGTTGCTCATACTGTAAATCTTGCATTGAAGAATACATGTGCTCCAAAGAATGTAGAAGATGATGAAATCACCTATGCAGAAAATACTCAAGGAGAGACCAAATTGTGCATTGTGGGGGTACATTAAATATAATAGATGACACAGAAATGCTTGAAGTTGGTAAGCTCTCTCTTGATGAGCCATCTATGAATACTACATTTTTGGTATTATGAAGGGGTGTCATTGAATAGGGCATGAGTGCTAAATGACCATAGTAAGGACTGTGTTAACTCCAATTAATTTGAAGAGGGCATTAACTTGAGGTTTTTTGACATTTTAATAAGAAAAACTAATGACAATTGAAAGTGATTAATGAAGATTCATATAATAAAACATTTCTTTTGTTATTGATCGTTCTTGTCTTCTTTTTTTTTTTACATCATTATAATATTTATTTTCTGGTAGACCTAAAAACTCTTGGTTAAAAATATTATAAATGACCTTTCTTTATTAGATTTTATTAAGAATTTGACTCTTAACATAATACAAAGGAGAAAAAGGATTCATGTAGACAAACCCACAAAGTGGGATGGATAAAAGTTTGATGTTGATGTTGTTGTTGTATAAGATTCATTTTCTAAAGTGTATGTAACAATTAAAAAAAATTATGATACTTCATTTTGTGATTCCTGTAATAAAGAATAGTATAAATTATAGATTGCGTACTAATAATTTATAAAATATAATGTATTCTAGGCATATCGTATCCTACTCTTTTTAATTATGCCATGTAGTTGTGTCTATATTTGTGCTTCATAGGCATAAAAAATGCCCCCATAATAGAACTCATATAAAACCAAGCCAACCAACCAACAACAACAAGAACAAGCCTCCCACTATGTGGGGTTAACTACATGAATCCTTTTAACATTGTCTATGCCAGGTCTCAAGTCCTAAATAAGAAAAGCTGAGGGTTGCATTTGGCAATTGGCAACTAACGTAAAACTTGTCGAACAATCATGACATTAATCCTTTAATATAAACCAACCAATATCGACAAAATTTTTGAGCTCGTGTTATTTCTTTTGGACATAATTTTATTGTATAACTCATACCAACCATTAAAAAAGCGGACGAGACGTCCGCATTGAGTCGCGCCTCAAGTCCAGGCGGAAGTCATGCGTATCAAGGCTTACGCCTCGAACCATCTAGCGAAGCCTACGATTTTTTCGCACAAGACGTACGCATTAGAGGGTAACGCCTCGAGGCAGTACGAGGCACCGCCTCGAAATTTTTTCTTCGGTATATATGTAAATACGATGCAGTCGATTCGTGTTCGTGTATTCGCGTATAGGATTAGGGCTTCCTGTGAGAATTGAAAGGCGAACTAGAGGCGAAGCCGTGAGGGAAAGAGACGAAGCCGTGAGGGAAGGAGACGAAGCCATGAGTGCAGGAGACGAAGTCGGAAGGAGACGACGCAGGAAACGAAGCCAAAAGCAATAACGATTTTGAAAGAAGAAAACGAAGCCGAAGTTGTGAGTGCAGGAAACGTTCAGGCCTCGGTTAGGTCTGAAGAGCAGGTGAGCGGTGTTGTGGCCTTGACTTTGAGGTGCAATAACGAAAGCTTGAATAACTCCTAATTCGGCTTTCTTTCATTCGTCTGCTCAGTACATGCTCAGTATCGCTCAGTACATGCTCGGTACCGCTCAGTACATGCTCGGTACCGCTAGGTACATGCTCGATACCAAGCCAGTACCGCTCGGCACCGAGCAAGTATATGCTCGGTATTGAGCGGTACATGCTCGGTACCACTAGGCACACGCTTGGTACCGAGCCAGCACACGCTCGGTACCTAGCGGTACATGCTCGGTACGCTCGGTATTGAGCATATACAACAAGCAGAATTTCAAAATTACTCTTATAATAAAATTTTATTCCGGAGGCGCTGCCCCCTTGGACCCCCGCCAGGGGGTAGCGCCCCCTTTGACCCCCAGCAGACTGGTACATTTTTGTATTTATGTTGTTTTATTATTGGTAGTACAAATAATTGTTAAAATCTGTCTTATTGTTAGCCGAATTCGTTAGTAAGTTCATATACAATCATTCTTGGATACTTAATTTGATGAGAAAATTCACTGACAAAGAAATCATTAGACCTGCTGTTACGAGATTTGTTACTGTATATTTAACATTGCAGAGATTCAAGGAGTTAAGGCAACCTTTGGAAGCTATGTTTGCTTCTGAAGAATGGGATAAAAGTTCATGGGCAAAAAAACAAGATGGAAAACAGGTAAAAAAATTGTTATGAAAGATGATTCATTTTGGCACAGTACAAATTATGCTTTGAAGACAATAACATCATTAGTTAAGGTTCTTAGAATGGTTGATGGTGAGAGGACCCCGACTATGGGATTTATTTATGAAGTAATGAATATGACTAAAGAAGATATTGCAAAAAATTTGAGAGGTCAAGAAAGTGCCTACAAAGAAATATAGGATATTATAGATGAAAAGTATGATCGTCAATTACACCAACACTTACATGTTGTTGCATACTATTTAAACCCTCAATTTCATTATGATAAAGACTTTCATGTTGATAAAGAGGTGAAAACTAGTTTGTATGCATGTATGGACAGACTCATTTCTGAAGAAGACTACCTCAAAGTGGATGATCAACTTGAGGAATTTCATTTGAAGAAGGGAATGTTTGGATTTAGAGTAGCACAAGCATGCTTCAAAACACGATCTCCTGGTATGTTTATAATTTGTATATTTATAATTTTAATTCTAATATTTATGTTCAAGTCTTATACTTCAATCAATATTCATAAAATATTATTCATTTTTCATGTAGAACGTTGGTGGAGTTAGTTTGGAGATGATGTTCATGAATTGAAAGCTTTTGCAGTTAAAGTTCTAAGCCTAACATGTTCGGCTTCTGCATGTGAGCGTAATTGGAGGATCTTCAATCAAATTCATACTAAAAGAAGAAATCGATTGGCCATAGATCGAATGAACAAACTTGTTTATGTTATGTTTAACAAAAAATTGAAAGATAGACATCTCAAATTACAGAAGCAAGGAAGCATTGATAATGAAATTGACCATTTATTTGTTGATGATTTACAATCTGATAATGAATGGGTTACTCCTAAGAATGTTGATGTTTTTGAAGTTGAAGCAGAAGGAGAAACTCAAATCAATAAAGATAGTGAAGCAACTACTCATGTATATAAAAGAAAGAAACAAAGTGAGATTGGAGCTTCAAAAAAATTCAAAGGTATTTTTAAATATAATGAATTTTTTTATGCTATTATTGTTTCATTCTAGAGCTAACGAAATATTAACTGATATAGGGATAAAGGAAAAAATATTATAGATGAAGAAGTGTTTGAGGATGACTTTGACATTAATTATGAAGATTCTTCTAAAGGAAATCTAAGTGATGAGGAGCCTACATTGAGTCTTGATCCTAAAGGAATGTTTTATTTTTAAGTGAGTTTATTTTAAATCTTTTTTTCTAGTAATATACTAATATTATCTTAGAACAAATCATCAAATTCACAATTGACATAATATTTTATTATTTTTTGTCATTATTCATAATTTTAAATTGCTTTATTTTTATAATTTTTGAGGCTTATGCCTCGCCTCGCTTAGCCAAAACGACTCGATTCCCGATTTCGCCTTTTAAAACGTTGACTCATACTATATATTTTTGCATTTGTGACACACCATTTTCTCTAAAACAAAAACCAAGATACAATTGTAACAAGTTGAAGCCTTAGTATTTAAGGTATTATTACAATATTTATTAGACAACAAATCCAATATGTTCATAACTTCTCAAATAACAATAGATGTTCCAATAACCTAAGATTTATATTCCATCTTCTTCTAAGCTAAGCTAACTTCAATCTTTTGAATCAACAGGATATTTCTAGTTTATAGTTATATCGCTTCAAAAAATATTTCTTCCTGAATAATGTCATTTAATAAATTCTCAATATTGTATTTTTCATCTTTTTTTAATGTTTGGATTTTAACTTATTTATATCAAATTTACTATGATTAAATCTAACTTGATCAAAATAATTAGATTCTTGTATTAACTATTTTCTACATCCCTATCTTGCTTAGCTTAAAACCTAACATGACACATGAATCTTCAATGGAAATAGCTTTCTCTTTGCTTACCATTTCCTTGTGAAACTATAACCTCTTTATAATAACTATATGCCTTAATAATATTTATTCTTTGCGATTTTACTTTAAGTTCCTCTCTTATAGATTTTATCTTTTGGAGTAGTTATATTTTAAGTTGCAATTTCACTTGGTCGATCTATACCAATTTGCATAAAACATAGGTAGTTTTCGCTAAGAAACCTTACAATCATTCCACTCCACTTAAGTACTTCTTCATGTGTTTACCAACAATGCCTCCAAATATCGGTTTCCATTGAATAATAATGTAGAATTGAAAAATGACAACGACTATAACAAAAATCCTTCATTCGGGTGGTAAACAAATAATTTTAAACTTTTTAAGTTTTAAACAGGCTAATAAACCTCAACCAAGGTCTGAAATTTCCACAAGTACTATGCACAAATGGACATCCAAATATGCCTCTTCAGTGTAAGAAAGTATGTTAAATATTAGCATTCAGGGAGATTAAAAGTACCATGCATTTTGAGAAATCTCCAGTCATGAACTTGGAGAAATGCATCCTCCTTACATCAACATGTCCCCAGTAGAAATGTTCTTCAAACTTTCTACACTGCTCCTTCCACTTTTCACAATACCTACATTCCATACCCATTCTGAAACCCTGTGTTTTAAGGAAAAAGTTCAATAACCAAAACCCACAAAACAAGAACACAGTGGAGTTTAGAGTTCAGAATCATCAAAAAACTTATTTTGACAAAAATGTGTAATCTTTAACAGAAAAACAAATGGATACTATCGCTAAAAAGATAAAAAAATAAGTAAAAAAAGTGAGAAATGGAATGGATCAACTGAACATACATCTAATAAATTACGGGATAATGCAGAAACATTTAAGCTTAAGAAAAGAATGAAGTTCTAAAAAATATACGTATATATAGATAACAAAGCACTGTGATAACTAGTTCCTTAAAAATAAATAAATAAAGACTTACTTTTCCATATTACCAATTGCATCGTAGGATCTGAATCTTTACAAAATGGTGTAGCAAAAAATGATAAAAAAGGGCAAAAGTTTGGACTATCGACCTCTTCGATCCGGTATTTTGTGGAGGGGTAACTCTACTGGGATACCGAAGAAGGAAAGAATTTTAACCTAATCTAAAGAACAGAGCCAGGCGATCAGTTCCTTCAGAACAAATAAAACTGCCATTTTTTTCGTTGGAAATGGCTTCTTTGCTTCACATGTCTTTGAAAAAGAATCATTTCTTGTAAAATAATCGACGAAAAGCGCAAGTTAGTTGAGAAGAAGAAAAAAAACATTGAGCTAATCGTTTTAAGTTGCGCTTTCAATCGAAGGTGAGATTACATGTAAAAGGATTTACCTTCTTCTGCTTCCTCGCTCTCGCTCGCTCTCCTCTGCCTCCGTTTCTCTTGAAAAAATAAAAATAAAATAAGACGAATCATGTTAACTTTTTTTGGCTTCCCAGGGAAGAAGTAAAATGGTAATGTGTTCACATAATTGAAAAATATTCTCATTTTTTTAGAAATATATTGAGAAGTTTATTTTGAACGAAAAATATTTATGATATAATAATATAAACTATAACTCTCAAGTCAATGGAGACATAAACATTCGAACAATAAAGATCAAGAGCGTATTTTTTCTTTTCATCTTTTATCTTTGAAATCTTAGAGCTAATGTGATGAGTCCTAGATAAAAAGTTATAGTAATAATCTCTATATTCCAATTACATTTGAATGCACTTATGGGTCATGGTATGGAGAGATAACATGTTGAGTCCAAACGAGAGAATCGTCCAAATTCTGCAAGAGTACACAATAAATACAACAAATACACAGTTTTATTTTCAATGTGTATTTATTTTGTATCCTCATAGAATCCGAATGGTTCTCCTATCTGGACTCCGCATGTAATAACTCCTCGATAATATGAAGGAGATTTAGGTTTTAAAAAAAATGAGGAATGACTATATAATATGTTTTTTAAATTTTGTTTGCATATTAAATCTAAACCCTAAGATGTCTTTAACATCATATTAATGTTACAACCATGTATATTGAGCTTTAGCTCACCCTAATTTGATTGGAGCACATCCTTCATCCAATTAAAAAAAATGTTATAACCATGTTAGGAATTGTACTCTTTTTACACCATGTTAGAAATTTGTTTGCATGTGAAAACTAGACAATTTAGGGATGTTACAGTGATGTAAATGAGTATCCTAAGTATAATGCATGGTTAAAGAAAGTTGAATAGAAATAAATGGACCCCATTAGTATGAAGTGGATAGATCACTTACCTGAAATCTATGAGGAGAAATTTAATTATTTGTGCGATTGTACTCTATTATATCAAAATTATAGTCATTTGTGCTATAAATGTCATGATTGTACTCACCTGCATCAAAGTTATAATGTGATGAGGTATAGATGTTACGACAGCACTTTATTATATCAAAGTTAACTTCTATTATATTATAATCATTGTTATTATATGTTAATATGTTATATGTTTAAATCTGTGCCCAATATTTGAATATGATTTAAATATTGTTTGAATCTTGACCATAGATTTTTTGAACATGGTTCAATTAAGAATCTCATACTTGAATCTTTTATAGTTTCATAGAAAGAATAGATTTCACAATAAAAGCATTATGTTATAAAATCACAATTATAACATATACTACTTGAATTGTAACATATACTACTTGAATTGACAATTCTTAAAAGACATTAAATAGAAGTAGTCGATAATATTATATCAACACTCAATTACATTATAACTAACAAAGAATTACAAACTAAAAAAACTAGCCTTTTACATTTAATAAAATTATATCAAATAATATTACAATTATAATAAAATGATGGTTATAATCTAAATCATATGACCACAGGCCCTATCATATGAACGAAGGTTAGCGTTATTTTTTTTTTTTTTCATTATATAAAACTGAATGAGGACAACCTAGGTGTAATATAAATGAGACTAAAGGAGAATTTTAATTTAAATAACAATCATGCTCCAAACATGTTCGAGCACGGTTCAAACCTCATTCAAATCATGTACTAGTGTAGTTCGTACAAGCATCTAAATGTTTTTAAATTCTTGTACACTACAGGAAAATCGTTCATTACTGGCGGATTCTACCGGCGAAAATTCATTGTTCCGATGGTTTTTTTCCCACTGGTATTAGCCGCGTAGGAGACTGAAACCAGCAGTTTTAAGTTGTGGTTGAGCGGACGGTTGGAGCGGCGGCTCGTGTAGATATCTGCCAGTATTTGATGAATTTCCTATAGTGATATATATAAGGATGCACACATCCCAAAGACTCTATGCTTATCCTCACACACACCTACATAGTCGATCGGTCCGATATTGATCTACTCCATGCTATTGTTCTATTTAAGAAAATATTATATCATTATATCTAATACATCTAAAAGAGGAAATAAAAAAAATTTGAGGCATTTACTCTCTCTCTCTCTCTCTCTCTCTCTCACCTCTGCCTAGTGAATCCAATGCAATCTTCTTTAGAAAGAGGGAGGTGAAATGGTAAGGCAATAATGGCATCACGGGTAATGAATGCATTGATGATATCAATCCAAAATTCAGATTAGCCTTAACGAGTCAATAAGGTTTTATGTGATTAGTCTTCTAATTAACATGTAGTTAAGCTTATTTTCTAAATTTTGGTTGATTAGTTTTGTCCATGATATCCTAAACTATTACAAATCACAAGGTTGTTTGGAGACTGTTGTTTTCAAGATATATTTTCCTCTGTTCATCATCATCATCATCATCATCATCATCAACTTCTTCTTCTTCTTCTGTGTTTAATCAAATAGAAATGGTATTAGAGCCCAATAGCAAGCCTAAATTCCAATTGTTCATCTTCCTTAAGATTGCCGAAATTGAATTGAGAAGAGCGAAAATCGATAGAGATGCTGAGAAGAATGATCAGAAGGCTATTTACTTGACAGGAAAGTGATAGAGGTGAAATCCCTGGTAACATTATGCCTTGAGAAAAGTCTCATCAACAGGAAAAATTATTACGTGCGACATCTGTATTTGTTCGGAGGCGAATCCGGACGCGCCATATCACCCGGGGCCGGTGCATCCGGATGACGTGGCCCGTCTGAATTCACCTCCGAACGGTCCGACACTGTGCGTAATAATCTCTCCTACAACGAACATCTTGTTAGAGGGCTTTGAAGAAATAATGAGCACAACAAGAAATGAGAGACATGAGACATCAGTCAAACATCCACACATGATGCATGTGAAATACACACTAATCTTGTTTGCAAGCTATCATTTATTCACAAGAATGACATTTTTGTACTATATTCTTCTTAGATAGAAATCATATTCCCTCAGCTCACCTTACAATTGATGTAAGTTACAAGATCAAATCTCTCTAAATCATTTGCATTTTGTCACATTATCTTCACCTCCTCATAGAGTACCTTGGCTGCCATTTTTCTTAAATATTCAAACTCTTAGTGCCTAGATTCTTCATTTCTTTTTGGGTGTGAGTTTTTAACATTCAAAATGCAATGCAGACTAAGAAGAAAGCTTTAGGATGAAAGTCAAAAAGAAGATATGGAAATGGACAAAAGAAAATGAGAAAAGATTGTCTTCTTGGTCTACCTCTCTAAAACCCTCACTTTTGCCTCCATTTACTTGGTTCCATGATTATAAAAGAGGCTATTAGGCTCATTCTCCTGTTATCATTCTTTGCTCCCCTCCTCTCTTCATAATGTCTAGGCTCTTCCAAGTTTTCAAGAAAATCTCCTATCTGATACTACATAGAATTTTTATAGAGGATTTTGGGTTCTTATGTAGACCTTCACCCCTTAATACTTCTACTTACCAATAACTTTTCATGCTCGTCTTCCTCTCTTTGTTCCAAACTATCATTTGACTAAACATTTCGTTTGGAACAACTTTCTTAAAGTTTTATAAAACAAATTTTTAGTATAGAAATTTTTTGAACGAAAAATTTGTGTACCAAAAAACTACTTTAGAAAACAGTAAGAAAACCGTCCCAAATGAAGCATAAGAGAACCAATATAAAATTCTTCTGGGAGTTGCTTTTGGGTTAGTGATGAAATTATTATGGATCGAAAAATTGAGATCAATACAAAACATTATAGGATTTTTTTTTTCCTTTTTTGATATTTAAAATACTCCATAGATGAGACATCATACAATCCCTCGTTTTTTTTATTTTTCCTTTTTTTGATACTTTGCACTATCAAATGCTTGGAGTTGGTAAGAATTTAATTTGATTAAGGACTGGCTTGCAGTCTTGGATAGAACAAAAAGTATCTTTCTCGCTTTAAGAAGATTAATTAAGATCCTGCTTATCTCAACTATGTAATACATTAATGACAGTTAATTACTCTATGTTTGGAGAATCAAGGCCAGCAATAACAATGTGATTAGATGTTATCGATCGTTAAATAAAGGACTGAGTCCCACAATTATCAGATAGGAGCCTCATCACAACTATTGAGAACCAACATTTGGGACGGCTTTTTTGCTACTTCCTAAAGCAGCTTTTGAGTACAAAATTTTTAACTTTTGTACTAAAAAGCTATTTTAAAAAGCAGTAAAACAGCCGTCCGTAGGATTTGTTTGAGACGATTTTCTTACTGCTTCTTATTATTGCTTCTTAAAACAACTTTTTAGTACAAAAAATAATTTTTTTCTACTAGAAAACTGTTTTTAAAAGCAGTAAGAAAGCCGTCCCAAACAAAATCTTATAGGCAGTGAAATTTATTATTGAATATCTGTTGAGCCTCATCACTGGAAAAAAAGATCAGAATATCATTGTCAAAATGATAGTTAAAATTAGCCTCGAAGCCATTAAATCTATTTTGAGATGAGTGTTGATGTTCCTCCAAAAAAATCAATTTGATCAAGCACGATTATTTGGGATCATTTGAATTTTTTATTTCATCAAATTTAAAATTCAATTGAATGCCTTGATGAGGAAAACTTATTGACATCAAATGTAATCTGATCTGACTTCAAATGAACCAAAATCAAACATTTTAAAGTGTGATTAAAAACTTCAAGATATTAATTTGAGAATCAAATGATCTTCAAATCTCACATGCTTATTATCACCATGTGTCTCGACGAGAAAAATCCAACAAGCCCAAAATTGTCTAGTTTTGACATCATTAAGGAATTTTAGAAGCTAAAAGATCAACATATGATTGAGGAATAAATATGAGCTGCCTAATAGTGTAATGGACTTTAGCTATATTTATGGAGGATGTTATCGTCAAAAAATTATATATAGGCCACCAATTTCTACATAAAGGGTGAGAAACCTCTTTAGTAAAAAAGAATCTAAACTTTTAAACATCAATGTGCCTTCTGGTGTAATAGTTTGAATTTCTTTAAGAAGCTTTTGCAGTTAAGTGTGCTCATCCCGGAGAAATATTAGGATGGGTGATCTTTTAGGAAGTTACACCAACGGGATAAAACCATGAGGCCCTTCAGCCAAAGCGAAAAATATATTGATAGTTAAAATTTTGGGCTATTATAAATGAAGATTGAAACTTTGGCTTAAGATTCAAGAGAGTATAAATACTTTAATAATTTAGGAGAGCCATCAGATCACTATTGTTCGACCATCATCGTTTAACCACCATTATTGAACCTTCATTTTTCGACCATCGACTACAATCCCTTGGCCACCATTGCATGCTTATTATCCTCCAACAACTATTGCTCAACCACAACCAACCAACCAAGGTTCTTATCATGAACCTTCATTTACAATCACTGGACTATGGTCGTTCAACCAATGTCATCCAACAACCATCGCTCAACTACAATCCTTCGACCACCATTGCATGACTGCAAACCTTCGACAATCATCGCACAATTATAGTCTTGTGACTACCATAACTAAACTATAATCATCTGACTATTATTGCATGATTATAATCATTAGATGATCATCACATGACTATAGTCATTAGATGATCATCACATGACTACAATCATTTGACTACTATCGCCTAATCATAATATTTCAATCACTATTATTTCACTTCAATCCTTCAATCACCATCATAGGAACACTCTCGCAAGATCACAGTCTCCGACTACCTTTGCCTGACTATAGTTCTTCGATCATTATTACCTGACTATATTACTCCAACCTTTGCTCCCTAACTACGGTCCTCTAATTCCCATTACCTGACCATGCTCTTCTAACCAATTTTGCCCGACTACAATCATTCAACCACTGAGTCTCGACTATGGTCATCCAACCACTATCACTTATTATGATCCTTCGACCATGATCACCCTATTACAATCCTTCAATCATCGTCGTCTAGCTACGTTCCTACCAACTTGTCTATATATGACCACCTTGCCAGACTATGATCATCCAACCACCGTCTCCCTGCTATGATCCTTCAACCATTATTGCATGGCTATGGTCCTCTAATCACTGTTGTCCAACTATGATCCTTTGAACAACATTGCTCGACTTCAGTTTTCTGACAAGCAAACTTGACCATGGTCTTCAAACCACAATCACTTTATTATGGTATCCCGATCGATCATTATCGTCTAACAATGGTCCTCCAACCATTATCTCCTAACTAAATTGATTCTCGCTAATTTTACCATCCAGCATCTTCAACATTGACAAACACTATCACCTATAAGGCTTACGTATGCTATTGTCACCAACTTGGACTCTGATATCATCACTAATATTTATACTATACTTATTTATCTCTATTATCCTCTTCATGACCAAACATACAACAATTGATCTCTTGAAGATGACTCTCATATCACAAAGCTCTTCCAATTTTCATCAAAGAATCAATTCTACATAAATTATGTTTATTATATTATATCAATATCTTCTCTAATCAAATAATTTAGCGAACAATTTCAAATGGGCCCTTATGATTTTTCCCTTCCTAGCTTTTTCCTTATAAAAACTCCAGTATTTATTGCAACTAATTTTTATATTTGTGTGTACGTTGGATCTATATATATTGTTAAGAAAATGAACGTTTTGACATTATCGTTGTGAACTTTCTTAATGTAACAACTAACAAGTGTGATAAATAAATAATTAATGTTATATTTCTTTCAAAATGGATATGATTTTTTAAAATTTATTCTAATTATTTTTTATTATGATATCCAATATAATTTTTTCCCCATTTTTTTTCTGCTTGAGTTCTCATTAAGGATGTCAATAAATGACCTGAGCCACCAACTTGGCTCAAAAATTTTGGATTCGGTTTACCTGCTTAATAAATGGGTCAGGTTCAATTTTTTGACTCGTTTAGTAAATGGGCGGATATGTGTTGACTTGCAAACCCATTTTTTAACCTAAAATGATCTGTCTAATAGTATTTTTTTTTAATTTTTTTGACTTGTAAGTACAATATTCCTATTTTTGATCAAATATTATAAATTTTATATTTAATAAGTTATAGAAAAAAATTAACCAAAATGATTAATTGGTCGAGTTTGGGTCATTTGAGTTGCTAGTGGGTAGGCTTCAAGTTTTTTTTTTTTTTTTTATCAATTTATTAAATGTGTCGGGTTAGGATTGATTGGATTAAGACAAAATCAATTCGAATCCGTCATGAACCCGACTATTCAACCCGTTTGACGCCTAGAGCTCATCATACTCCGACAGAGGAGCAAACTAAAAATAGGAATTCACCTTCACCACATCAATCAGATAAGAGAAAAAAAAAAGGAAGAAAATAAGAAAGGCCACGAAAAAAAATAAAGTCCAGTTAGACTTCGTTTGGGACGACTTTCTTTCTGCTTCTTAAAACAGTTTTCTAATAAAAAAATTTAAAAAATAATAAGAAAGCTGTCACAAACGGAACCTTAATTTCTTTGCTTCACGCATAACCAAATTAAAAGAAAAGATATCACAGCGGAAGCCAGAAAGAAAAGAAAGCTGATATTGAATATGCCTTCTCACAATACGACAACACAAAATATATATTGAATTCCTTCATTGGTTATCATAAAACAACGGGCTCTGAGAATTACTAAAAGTATTATGTTAGTGATTGCAAACTTCCTCCAAACATGAATTTAAGATAATATATTTATATTTTAAAATATTAAGCTAATTTGATTATAAATTTGTACGTATCTATAACCTCAAATCTAAGAGCTCTTAATTGAGAGCTTAAACTAAGAATCAACAAATTAAAATGAGCTGCATAAATTACAGAACACCTGATTCAAAATATCTATTACATACAACTTTTTCGTTGGTTTGTTTTGCGGGCAGTAGCGCTATAATTTCCTCTAACTACAATTTTTTTTTGTTTTCTAATAATTTATTTAAAAAATTTATTATGGAAATCTACTTTTTTATTAGAATAATTAAATTGATTTTCCTATAATAATTTTACAATTAACTTTATCAAAACTTTCATCCCAAACACTTTTAAGTTAAAACTTTTATAGCTTTCATGATTTTTTTCCTTGTAATTTTTTTTTTCTTTTTGGTGATGAATTGCAAATCTATTTGTTCATATTTTGTTGAATTGCATGATAAATATTTCGCAATATGTGATTGATTTAAATATAAATATTTGATTAATTCTTGGGCAATACAATATTTTATAAATATTAGGTTAATAAAAAATATTCAAAAGATCAATCAGTAGTTTTGAGATATTTTTTATTGGTTTAAATAGATAATGTGATAAAATTTGCCTTCAACCCCATTTTTATGACTACTATAAATAGTTTTAGATAAAGCAATTTGGTATCACAAAATTACAAACATATAGAGAGAAAAAGAAGAAAACTTCTCAATTGAGAGAGCAAATTAAGGAGTTTTTAGAGCGCTTGTAGGAGAGATATTTATTGTTTCTTTAAGATTATTTTCTCACTGATTTATTTTTTAGACCGCAACAATAATTTTTGGTTGACTATTATTTTTTATTGCTTTCAATATTTTCGTGTACTGAAAAATTGCTTTTTATAGTAGCTTTTTAAAAAGTTAATTTCTTCGTAACATTTTTATAATCACCTATATAAAAAACTACAACCGTCTCAAATAAACCTTGAGTTTTAGTTTGGGATAACTTTCTTATTATTTCTTAAAGCAGCATTCTATAGAAAGCTATTTTAAGAAGCAATCTATAGAAAGCTATTTTAAGAAGCAAAAAGAAAGTCATCCCAAAAGTAGCCTTAGGCTTTGTTTGGGACGGCTTTTTTGTTGCTTCTTAAAACAGCTTTTTAGTAGAAAAATTAAAATTTTTACACTAGAAAGCTGCTTTAAGAATCAACAAAAAAGTTGTCCCAAACTAAACCTTAGGCTTCGTTTATGACGGCTTTTTATTCTTGAAGGTTTGAAGCAGTTTTCTAGTACAAAAAATTTAATTTTTATGCTAAAAAGTTGCTTCAAGAAGCAATAAAAAGTTGTCCCCAAACGAAGCCTTAATCTCTTTGTAATTTTGTATGCAAGTAAGGCTTCATTTGGAATAGCTTTCTTACTACTTTGCTTTTCAGATCACAAACACAATTTAAGTAGCAACAATTTAAGTTTGGCTACTATTTTTCTTTGCTTTTAATATATTTTTTATACTAAGAAGTTATTTTTTACATCAATTAAAAATATATTTTTTCTACTATAATTTTACAATCATCTCTATAAAACACTGGAGCCGTCACAAAAAAGCTCTAAAATCTCATTTACACATACAAAACCATCTTATTTTTATGTCCTTTTCTACATTTTTATCTTCACTATCCTAACCTATATATAATCAAAGTTATTTCATAAATAAATGAAAAACCTCATGATAATTAAAATAAAAAGAATTACAACATATCACAAAAATCAAAGCCATGCACTCTTATGGACCACCATTGGAATCATTAACACCATTTTGCTGCTTTTTTGTCAAACAAATCATTATCATCCGCTGACCTAATACTTAACCTGCCCAGATTATTCCCCTTTGACATTCGAATCACTTTCAGCTTAGAATATTCTAAGGATATAAGTCTATATATATATACACATCTATGTATATTTAATGATGGCATAAATTCAACTGTAGTGATGGTATGTTGAATTGATTAGTTGAAAAAATGCATGAGTTTTTATCTAAATATAGCATTCTCCACCTAATCTATGAGATTTTCAAAAGTTTATCTACATTTTCTTAGAAGAGATTATTTATTTATTTATTTATTTTTATGGATTGATAGAGACTCATGAACAACTTTTACAATATATCTACCTCCAGTCGAAGAGATTATCATGTGTTTAAAAAAAATAAAAGACAAGTTTTATTTGACATAATTTCTTATTGATTTTTAAAGTAGCTTTCTAATACAAAAAATTTTTGAGTTAGAATTTTTTAAGCTAGAAAGTTGTTTTAGAAAGCAGTAAGAAAGCTGTTCCAAATAAATAAAATTTCATTTGAGATAACTTTTTTACTGTTTTCTAAAACAATTTTTTAGTACAAAAATTTGTACTACAAAAAAAATTCGTACTGAAAACTACTTTAAAAAATAATAAACAATTGTAGTCTTTCTTGTTTTGCTTGCAATAACATCAACTTTGACGATATGTTTATATGAAAGTTTTGACATTGGATATATAAAATATTAATTTTTAAACATATAGAAAAGTTGTGAATCAAAATCATTATCATATAATATAATGAGGGATTCACATATATTAATGATATTTTTTATATAATTTATAAAATTTGAATGTTACATAAATTTATAATATATATGTAAATCTCCAAATTATAGAATATATAAATAAATTAGAAACATATTGGATTAAGTGAACCCAAATAGTAAAAACTAACATGATGGAAGAGACTTGCATATTCAGAAATTTCTTCTTAGAAAATTAATCATAACCACCTTTTAAGAATGTTAAATGTAATTATTCAAGATTTGTTTGAAGCAATTACAACTTTTTATAAATATTGTCAAAGAGATTGTGAAGCTATTATATAGAAATTTTTTTTTGAAAAATATCATAAATAAATAAATATAATATATATATACATAAAGTTGGTCAATAATTTTATTGCAGCTCACATATATTAATAGGTTTCATTTAGGATGACTTTATTATTGCTTAAAATAGTTTTTTTTTATAAAAAAAATAAAATTTTTATACTAAAATATTACTTTAAAAAACAATAAAAAAACTATCTCAAATGAAGCCTAACACTTTATTTGGGATGCCTTTTTGATCTTTTAAAAATAGTTTTTTAATAAAAAAAATAAAATTTTTATACTAAAAAGTTGCTAAGATAGCCGTACCCAAAATTTTTGTTCAAAAAAATTGCTTTAAAAAACAATAAGATAACTGCTACAAAAATTTTTGTGCTAAAAAATTGCTTTAAGGAGCAGTAAGAAACTTCTAAATCTGATTGCAAAAAATAACTTTTCACAAGAGAAAAACAACAACCAAATGAAAGTATGATTATGATTTCTTAAATTCAACATATATGCACAAACTTACATATAAATTTATATAAAAACATGAATATATACACATTTAAATATAAATAAATATACAAATATGTGTATATAAAAAATTCATCTCAAACCAAAGCGCAAACAGAGCAAAAAACCATCACTGTAACTTACACAACTCACTTTCAAAACTGGCATTAAATACTCTGAAACACTTGTGTAGAGCAAAGAGAGCTAAAACGATCTCCCACAAGAGATCACTCCACATGGAGATTTTGTGGTCCCTTAAATCACATGGCTATTCACCAGATGAAGAGCCGAGTTAGAAAAAAATTTACTGAAGTAGTTACTGAACCATACAGTTGGATGAAAGAATTAAATGCTCTTCACACTGAACGGTTAGAAATTAAATAGCTCGGCAAAGGAATACAGATTACAGACCAACCAGATGTTACTTCTCAAGAATCAAAAGGCATTCACTTGCACTGAGAATTCATATGCAGGATTGGAAGTTTGTATTTTCTTTATACAACATCTAAAATATCAAAAATAACGCACCCCTTAGATCTCTAAACACATCATCACACCCGTTGGTTTCGTCGCCTTCGCCGCCGCTCGCCCTCACAGTCCCTCTCTCGTTTCATCTCCTTCCTCTCCATGAATCCCTATACAACAAAGAAGCAAGAAAATCATATAGGAGCTCTCAAGCGAAGGATTTGGCGGGTCCAGTAGCCCCAACAATGATGAGATTTGACAAGGCTTGCAAGCGAAGGTATCAAAAAGCCGAACAATGGTGACATCAAGTGGAGCTCGCAAGTGGCATTGGTGAATTCAAGTGTCGTGCATGGAGGTGGAAGTTGCATTAGACCATTTCCAACCGAATTGCATACCACCATATGCAGTCGGCCATTCAGTCCATTCGAGTTCCAAATCCCATGCTAAAGTTCGGCAGGTGAACAGTGCGACGCCAATATTGGCGTCGGACTTTTCACCTACGTAAAAATTGGGCTACAGCATTTGCCGAAGAAGAGCACGAAAAAGAGAAAAGCGCGGGAAAGATGAGAAAATGGTTACCTTCACAGGAAGCGTGCGAAAGAAGAAAAAATGTCGTTCGATTGAAGATGAATTATTACATTTTGAAGTTTTGCTGCATTTTGGAGTGCAAAATAAATTTTTCGTTTTGAGATGCCCTTACCGATGTATGCAAGAGCTCGAAGTTCAATTAAGCTCACTGGGAGAATGTCGACGAGATAAAAGATGGTATGATCTGACGAGTTCGTAAATGGAGTGCTAGATAGTGTAAATAGTGAAGCCTAATTGTTAAATATACAAGTGATAATACTTTAGGTGCTATAGAAAAAAGCAATTTTTTTCTTAAGAACAAAAAATGAGAAAAAAAATATTGAACTTTCAACTCCATATAAATAATTTTTTTTTTTTAAAAGAACAGAAAAAAAAAAATATTCACATTAAAAAACTTTCTAAAATACCCAACTTATCCATAGGCAATATTCTCAAATCCTCAATCCTAAGCTGTCTTTCTTCTCAATATGGTTTATAAGCAAATTAATAATAATAATTTTCCTTAATTCTCTAAATCTAATTCTCTAAATCATTTCTAAATCTTTTCTTCCCTCATGTCTCAATCAGAGAGTAGTATTCAAACAATAAGGCAAAGTAATCTGCCGCATAGAAAAAATTCTAAAGAGAAAATATTTTCCACATTTGCCAATTGTAATGATTGTAATACAAAGAACAGTGCCTATGATGTGTATACAAATTAAGCTAGAAAATTTGGCTGTCAATCTCAAAGAAATGGCTATATGAGTTAAATGATTGCAGTATCCATAAAGAGCATAATATGGATAGCTTGAGTTCAAATAGATAACACAAAAGAAAAAGAAGCTCCAAAAAGAGAGCTTAAGCATAACAAAGTTAATACTTTACTATCTATGTGAAAACTGAGTAATTAACAACTAATTATATCAGAAAATCATAGTAAAAATGTTGCATTATGGCAAAAATTATAGGTCTAACCGTTACTTCTTAAGAAAACAATCACCATCACAAGCTATATTTTGTTGTTTTCTCGAAGCTAATCTCCAGTGAAGATGATGGCTTTTGCACTAGTTCATGCACTAATCATCTTTCCTTCGGCTAATCGATTCAACTGGAAATTCCTTATCAACTGCCCCATCATTGTTTAATAAGAACACAGAAGAACCACTGTGTTTCAAAAAGCAATTATTAAATATGGTGAAATTATAAAAAGGAGCTTATGACTGCTAAGTATCAAAGAAGATGAAGTGTGTATGCCACGCACAAAATTAACTGAATGAACATCAATGAAACAGATTAAGGCTTCGTTTGGGACGACTTTCTTGTTGCTTCTTAAAGTAACTTTATAGTATAAAAATTAAAAGTCGTCCCAAACGAAACCTAAGTTGCGTTATTGTCATGAAAAACAAAACAAAGGAAAAAAGAACAATTAAGGCATCAAATGCTTGCTTGATCTGTAATGATGAAAATCTTAATTGATGACTGAAATGGTTTCCTGCTCGTTTAGTCTAAGATTTACAATATCACTGATGGAAAAAGAGCTCCACCAGATGTACAGTCAATTCATAATTCATAAGCAAACTCTACATGATATAATAAGATACATGACTGGGAAATTTGCCAAGAATAAATAAATTCAAAAGTGAATGCGCGATGTACCACTCCAGCCAGATGGGGGGGAACTGACAAATCAAATTGAAGTTCTCTGCATTCAATTGGAGTTCCTGCATCATCCAAACTTCTGCTGCAGTTAGTGGCATCTAAGGTCTGAGCAAAAAAAAAGTGTCACAAAGACAGAAGAAACTGCAATCTGCTTCAAGTTTCTATGTCTCTGATATCTCATCAACAGTTGATAGACCATCACTTTCAACAAATACTGGATCAAGAAACCTGGCCACAAAAGCCCACATCTTATACACATCCACAAAATTTGTGAGGAATCCCAGAGATGCAGTAACAACCTCTACTCTTATAGTGACATTCTTACCGTCCCGACGACCGTTTGATACGGGGCCGCACAGGGATGGGTCGCTCAATTCAACAGCTCCATGAAGTGCTTTTGCATTGTCAATGACCTTTATATGGCTAAGAAAACCTATTCCCAACGAGATGCCATTTCTTTCAGCCAGCTTCTGGACAGTTTCAGGGTGTATCAAACCCCCACGCACATTCCTGACATTAAATGCCACAGCTGCACCCCTCTCATACTTGATCTTTGGCCCATAGATGCGAACAAGAGGCACCCCATCATCCCCATCTGATGTTGGTAATCGCAGATGAAGCAACGAGGTCACAAGCCAATTGACCAGATATCGAAGCCTTGAGGTGGTTTTGTTTAGGCCCATCATATTAACATGATCAATATGTCTGCAAACTATTTCAGGCTCTCTTCTACTCCACTCTTGATCATCCTCATAGTCACTGCCACTGGCAACTTCAGCATCACCAAGATTATGAGCAGAAGCTTCCCCTGCATCCAAATTGAGACCAAACTTTTCTGTAGGTTTTATATCTTCCGCGCTGAATGAGACCCTCCGGCCCATGCTAACAACATGCTCGTTATCTTCCACGCCGAAGAATCTGCCATGATTGAACCTGGTATTGTTTCCTTCCCTCCTACCTAATAACCTGAATTCACCTTCTGTTTCCCTTCTGATGGCACTTTCTTTAATTCCCATTGTACCTTGGTCCTGGAAAATTTCAGATGTTGAACCATTTTCATGAAAGTTTTGATGCCCAAAGGCTGAGCTTGAGTTGTCAGTTTTCCCTCCATTGGCAGAAGAAAACTTCACCACTCTCCGCCCAGTAGTCCCATTATCAGGCTCTTCCTGAATCTCATTGGTATGAGGCCTTTCTTCTTGGTTTTCCTTAATTCTTTCCAAATCCTGTGAAACTGATAAGACTGCTGCATCAAAAGAGAGCACATGATCTTCGCGCATCGGACTCTTTTTTGAAGGCAACTTTGGGGACACTCTCTTATGATTCTTCTTACCAGAAAACCAAGAAGGTGGTATTGGAGAGCCCATATTGCCTCTATTGAGCTGACCTGAATTGTCTGAGCCAAAGGGGCTCTGGCCCAAATCAATCCATAGAGAATTGTCAGATGAGTCATCTTCGCTAAAAACCGGGCTCTTCATCACCTCTCCAAGTGAAACACTTTCTGATTCTTCAAAGATGGTGCTAGCTCCATCCCTGTCAGAGCTATTATCCTGATCCATCTCAGTTTCAATCACATCTCTAACTTGAGCTGAGGTGAATGCACCAGAGAAAGCAGGCATTTGTGAACCTCGGCTAGCACCTGGCTTTGCCGATTCCTCAATGTCATCAATCTGGTCTTTATCAGAAGCATCAAAACCATCCAAACCATCCACAGAATCACTCAAATACTGTGGGAAGACAGGTAAAATTCTCACCATCCCTGATCCAGTGCCACCATTCTGGTTCTGCAAACAACCCATCACTGATTTCTTGATAAGTAGGCAACCAAAACCAGTTGGGTCTGATCCAAACACCCTGTAGAATGAAGTTATTATGAAATCAGGACGGTAAAGGGACAATCCCAGTGAATCCATGTCCTTGGGACCCAAAGATCCAGCATCAAGCAAAACATGCCAATTATTCTGTTGAGCCATGGCCATCCATTGATATGGATACTTGACTCCACTAACTCTGGACTGAACCGGGAACACGAAAAGCCCCACTGCCGAGTCCTTTTTTCGCCTTTTCTTGCAAGATATCAGTTTCCTCAGTTCAGAATTACACACCTTGAGCGTCGGCCACTTGAAGCTCGCATTGTAAGCTTTTGCCCCCTTCTCCCTGGCACTCTGTGCCATCCAAATTACAGACTGGCTCTCATGATCAAACATCGTGAGCAGCTTCTTGTTGGTTTGAAAAGGATAAGACTCTGCAAGCAATCGAAAAGCAGAGCCTCGACTGACAGTAAACACAAGGCCATACTCATTCTCAGGGATGTTTAGATAATCCATTATTCTGGTTTTGATGTCATGCTCAGCTGTGCCTTTCTCTGCACCTCCATAGATGGCATGGTTGCTTAAGTTTGCAGTGATCTCAGAAAGACTAAAAGCAGAGGAGTCCCATTGCTCGAAGCTCTGAAGGTATGAAAACAGTCCGAAGCCACAGTAATCAAGGCATACCTTGGCGCTGGGCTCATCTAGGTGGCTGTACTCATCTGCGCGGAGCTGATCGATGAGATTTGATAACTGGTAATTGGGGTACATGGTGATATACTTTTTGAAACATTCCTGTAGCTCGGGGATGGAATCGAAGGATTCGAAGGTGCGATCGACTGCACGGGCCGTGGCACGGAGGAATTCCTTCTGGGCGTGGAGACGGGCGAGAGATCTAGACCGGCCAATGGAGCCGTCGCCGCCACCGGCCGCCTCAGAGCCGGCGGCGGCGTCGGAGTCGACATCTTGGGATTTGAAGAGAGAGCCATCCTCAGAGGCTTCTTCGAGGGCTTCACGGAGCTTGCTCTCTTGGAGTTGCCGGAGTATCGAGGGCTTGCGATGCTTGCCTGAATCGTCGGAGTAGTCGCTTCCGTCTCTCTGACGGCTCTTCTTCTTGTCGATGAACAAGGCGGCACAGTGGGATATGGGCTTCCATAGTGATAGATGCATGTAGGCTCCGCTTTGAACAAAATTAGAAAATCATTAGAGGTGGATCAGAGCAGAAGCCCTATAAAAAGGTGAAGAAAAGTTTTGATTTTGATTTTGGGGCTCGAAATGAAGAAGAGGAACAGTAGAGTAAACGGAACCCTAGAGATTTCCAACATTCACGGACTTTTGAATGGGAATGGAGGGCTCTCGCTTTTGAAATTCCAAATCTTAGAACAAGAAATTAGCATTGACGAACTCGCAAAGAGCAGAGAAAAGCAAAAAGAGTGGAGACCACATCAAAAGACATGGCTAGGAAGTAGAAAAGGAAAAGAAGTTCTTGAGGAAAGAGGGGATTTGGTTCCAAGTGAAGCCCTTTACCAAACAGGTATATTCAAAGACATAAAAACTGAGAAGTCAGAAGAAGAAAAAGCAAACAAACAAGCAGCAGCCATGAAATCAAAGAACCATGAGTGCACAGGCAACAAGTATCAGGAACCCTAATTCTATGCCTCCACTAAACAGCCAAAAGAACAGATCTTACCATGAGTCTCTCTCTCTCTCCCTCTCTCTCTCTGCAGTTCTTCACCTTCACCAACCTCTGACTGCAACAAAATTAAAGCATGCCATCTTCCCCATCAACCCCATTTACTCCAATCTACTATCGTCAATCCAGATTTTCAGATAGCTTTTCTTCATTATTTTCCTAATATTCAAATTATGTCCATTTATTTTCATTATTATAAAATATACTCGATTTCTCACCTAGCTTTTGACTCTCTTAACAAAATATCTCTAAACAAATAACCAAAAAAGGAAGTTGAACTAAATTTATCTTAAACAACTTGACAAACTATTCTGTTATTTACTTTTTATTATAAATTTTAACTATTCATATTTATTCATTTATTTTTAAAAAAAATTTCTACAAACAATTCTGTTCATGAATTCACCAACCTAAAAAAGAATTCAGCATTTTCATTGACTTCTCAAATTTTTTAGACATTTAGATGAATGCAGACAAAGGGACCGCTTTTTCACGGTTTCATAAAAAAAAAAAAGCAGAAAAAAATTAATCAATTTTTGTATAAAAAGATTTTATTTAGGATAGTTTTCTGCTTTATAAAACAGCTTTTTAGTATCAAAATTAAAAATTTTATTTCAAGAAACTGTTTTAAGGAGTAATTAAAAATCGTCTCACCAAAGCCTTTTTAGCTGCTTTAAGAAGCAGCTGCTTTAAGAAGCAGTGAAAAAGCCTTCTCAATTTTAGGAACTTTTATTTGGCCCGGTCACCTAACGTAGATTTACGTTCGGACGCCAGTAAAATAGTGTCACGTGTTCTTACTAACCCGACAACCCAACCCGGAACAGACCCGGGATTGCTATGTTCGCGTATTGCTACGTATTGGTCGATTTTGCTCGGCAATAACGAGAAATATCATTCTGTGAAGACCAATATCTAGTAATACAGAGCAATACCGAGTTTTTCGGTATTGGCATTCACAGAGAGGTATTTCTTGTTTTTGCATCAGTTTTTAAATTTTCATGGGACGCTATTGGTCAGGTGAATTATTTTGACATTCAAGACCCTGTAAAAACAGCAATTGCCAGTTGCCACCGTTGAGTTGTCATCGGTGTTGTATTTTGAATATTTTGAGCACTAATATCGGTGGTGGGCCCATTGCCAACTTAACCTCCCTCCTTATTTTTTTCTTTTCTGTGACAAGCCAGAAAGTCAAATGGCCAATCGGTGTAATTAGCACGGGGGTCTCCTAACACTGCCCTTTAAATAAGCTTATTTGCGTGCTTATCTACGTATTAATGTCACCCTTCTGCCGCTGACAATAAAATAAAAATAATAAATTTAAAACTATTTTTTAATTATTTTGTTATATATTAAAAAGTTGGTACTGTATTTTTTTTCTTTTTTTAGAAATAAAAATTTAAATGATATAATTTTTAGCGTGCCTTTTAGAGTGAAATATTAAGTAAAAAAATGTGTAAGACTCGTTAGCTGAATATAAATACAAATATGAAATATGTTAATCCTCATTTTAATGCTTAAAAATAGATTCGATAAAAATAAATTTGAATGTCATTTTTTTTTATTATGCTTTTATTTTTATTTAGTTTATAAAACAAATAAAATATTTATATTATGGAACATGTGAACTTTAAACATATAAATATTGCTATTTATTTAAAAAGAGAATATTAATAAATTTCATTTATTCATATAGCATGGTTTCTTAAACAAAAAATTAAATGGGCCTAGGGGTGTAAGTGATCCGAGCTGGCTTGATCTCGAGTTCTCGACTGGTTAACAAGATCACAAATCAAACTTATCAAACCACAAAAATTGAGCTCTACTCTATACTCTCAAACTTAGCCTGGCTCAGCTCGTAAACTCGTTGAGTCATCTATTAATTTAGAATAGATTTAAAATTAAATTAATTTAGCATTATATGATATATTTTAACATTTCTAAAATAATTCTATATTCAAAATTAAAATTTTAAAAAATGTAGAAAAAATTTAAGAAATTGAGGCGATCGAATCAAGTTCCAACTTTTCAAACAAACTCTAGCAATAGAGCTAGCTCAAGCCCATACAATTTTTATTTAGCTGAGTTTAAGCTTAGTAAATAAACTCAAGTCAGACTCGAACTTATTAAGAACTAGATAAATTTAGCTCGATTAAATAAGCTAGACCTGACCAGTTTGAGCTAGTTCTTAAAGGCTATTTTACTTAATACTCAAATTAAAAACAATTAATGAGGTGAACGCAATAAATAGCTGCATTTAATGTGGTCAGTGACAGTATTGGGGGATGAGATTGACTTCATGTGGTCATAAAGAGTTTGAGTGAATTTTAGATTTTTTTAGATCTCAATGGCACATAACTCATGCTATGGATTTTTATTTTTAGAGAATTATTTTTTATACATATTTGACAATTATCAGATTGAAATGGAGGAATGCATCGGGCTTCTTATGTGATAGAAATGTACCCCTCAAACTTAAGGAAAAATTCTATAAAATGGTTGTGAGGCCTGCAATGCTTTATGGTGCCGAATGTTGGCTATTAAAAGAGAAACATAATACTAAGTTAAGTGTGGTAGAGATGAGGATGCTCACGTTGATGAGTGGCTTTACCCTTAGAGATATGATACGAAATGAGCATATACGTGAAAAGGTTGGAGTAGCTCTAGTAGAAGATAAGGTTAGAGAGAGTCGCCTTAGATGGTTTGGTCACATAAAAAGGCAGCCTTCCGATGATCCGATTAAGGGAGTAGAGGTATTAGATTTGACTTGTGTTAAGAAAGGGAGGGGCAGACCTAAAAAGAATTGGTTAGAAAATGTTAGGAATGACCTTTCTTTATTAGATTTAAACGAGAATTTGATTTTTAATATGACACAATGGAGAAAAAAGATTCATGTAGCCGACCCACGTAGTGGAATAAAGGCTTGATGTTGTTGTTGTTGTTGTATATTTGACAAATTTATAAGGAGGTATTTTAAACTAAAATAATTTAAAAAAGAGCAAATAGGAAAAATCAAATCACTCGTTACAAAGAAATTGAAAAAATTAAATTATGTATTCTATAAAGCGGAAAATTATTTTTTGGTTTCTATTGAAAACGGAAAACAGTACTCTAGTTTTTATTGAAACTGGATAATTGTTTTTCGATTACTAATAAGAAAACTTTTTCCGGTTTTAATAGAAACCAAAAAATGATTTTACACATTTTACATTACGTAATTTAATTTTCAGTTTTCTCTAATGCATGATTTGGATCTTCGTGTTTTCTCCTTTTTAAATAATTTCGTAAAATTGCTTCTTAAACTTTTTTTAGTTTAAAACATGTTAATTTTCATAAATTGGCCTAAATATTTTTTTAGTTTCTCTCTCATTTTTTTTTTGTTTTTTATTTATTTTTTTATTGCTTTTTAAAACAATTTAATAATTTATTGATAAAAAAAATTAAATTTTTTTTACTAAAAAGATGCTTTAAGAATTTTGTACTAGAATAAAAAGTATTAAAAAAATTGTCCCAAATGAAACATAAGTCTTCTTTCGGGGTAGCTTTATTATTGCTTCTTAAAGCATTTTTTTAGTTAAACAATTTTAATTTTAATACTAAAAAGATATTTTAAGAAGCAGTAATAAAGTCGTCCCAAATGAAGTCATAATTATGAAGAAGTTGGTAGGTACTTGTAATATATGCAACATGGATAAGTGATGGGTTGACTCGTTGAATTGTTTCCTCACGTTGACAACAACTTAAGAAGCTATCAATAATGTTTGCACACTTGCAATCTACATAGTTATTTGTCTCTTGAAGTAACAAAGGGGTGATGCTCCTTAAATTAAAGGTGCTTAAGAGTAGTCAAGAGTTCACCCTATTGGTGATTATAAGGGGGAAATAGTGTACTTGATGTTAGTGATGTGGTTAGCCAAACCTATTTTTCCTTTATAGGAATCTAGACTAAAAATTTGAATTTTTATGGCAACCAATCTTCCGCTATCTCTATAAGAAAAAATATTGTATATGTTGCGTGCCAGAAAATTTGAGTTGATAGAGTGTATGTTTCACGTCTTAGCGGTGTATAAAGATTCAACACGAACATATCAAAAGAGTAAGCCAACTTTTATGTGGAAAATCCAGAAAGGGAAAAAAATGATGAGGCCTAGCCTAGTTGCAAAATCCACTATGTAGTAATTGATACAAATATATTCTCTTCTTCATTGTTGAGGAAGAGGAAATATACAAAGATCAAATATTTACACTCAATTACAAGACTTAATCTTCCTAGGAGAAATTTTAGAAAGTACACGGACGGACAAATGCATCCAACAGCAAGGTCAAATCTTGATAAACTTTTGGAGATGAGGGTAGTTGTTGGTGGTAGTAACTGGTGATTGTTGGTGGTAGTAGCTTGTGGTCATCAACAACGATGATGGCTGGAAAATGCTAGACATCTTTTCCTTCCTCTCTCCTTTTTTTTCTCCTTTTCTCCTTTTCATGTGAAAAATGAGGGCCGATTTATAGGTTTTTGGGAGTGGCAAATATGGAGAAAATCTAGAGTAAATTAGGAGTGCTCCGTCCAACGGTCCATATTAATTCTTTTGATCATATAGTTTTTCTTAAGCATTTAAGTACCTTAATGATGTCAAAATTAATTGATCATGGGCTCGTTGGATTCTTCTCATCGATCTGCTCGATTCGACTATAAGCATGTCATATTTGGATATTAATTTATCATACAATTAATACTTTTAAGCTTACAAATAACCTAAAGAGGTCTGCCAAAATCCAATGCCCGGTTGTTTTTAGTGCCTTAACGATGACAATTGTTGCGTCCAGGAGTATTCGCGGCGGTAGAGAAATATCATATTTAACGTCTTAGCATTGTACGAAGATCCGGCACGCAATCAGATAAGGAGAGAGGGTCTAGCATTTATGAGACACCAAGATTTTTACGTGGAAAACCCCTGTAAAAGGGGGGAAAAACCACGGGGCCTAGCCCAGTTTGAACGAATCCACTAGTATTGCAGTCGATTACAAATGAGGCCCTTCCTTGGTGGAAGGGGTTAGCTTGATGTACATCTTATGGAGTACATTACATGATGTAAATACAAAGAATCACTATTGACATGTTCGCTTTGTTAAAAGGACTGCAGTCGGCGGGCAACGTAGGTCAGGAGGACCGTAGTCAGCTGGCGACGGAAGATTGTAGTCGGCAGACAACGTAAGTCAGGAGGACCGTAGTCGGCGGGCGACGGAGGTCAGAAAGATTGCAGTCGGTGGGTGACATAAGTCAGGAGGACCGTATTCAACGGGCGGCGGATGTCGGAAAGACTATAGTCGGCGAGCGACGTAAGTCAGAAGGACCATAGTCGGCTGGCGACAGGGGTCGGAAGGACTGTAGTCTGACGACGAAGATCAGTAGGACAGCGTCAGGTAGAAGTCCAGCCATGGAAAGAAATGCATCTTCGCATAGACGTCCAGCGAAGTCCGATAACCGGTAGAAGTCCGGCGTCGGGTAGAAACTTGGCGAAGAGTGAAGGTCCGACGTCGGATAGAAGTCCGACGTCTTTGGTGGCAGAGGAGAACTCCGGCTTCACTTGGGCGGAGTTTCGGTGTCAGGAGGGAACTCTCTTGTAAATTGGGAAGAATTTCAGCATCCCATTGAAGTTGGGAAGTATTCTGGCGTTCTCCCGAATATCCGGCAGAGTTCCAGCGTCTTCAGGCGGCAGGAAGAGCTCCGGCGGTGGTCGAGGAGGTGAGGAATCTCCTTTTCCCCTTTCTCCTCTTCTTCTTCTCCTCTTCTGCGAATTCTTGGCGTTTCCTGAAAATCCGGCAGAGTTCCGGCGTCTTCAGGCGGCAGGAAAAGCTCCGGCGGCGGTGGTCGAGGAGGTGAGGAATCTCCTATTCCCCTTTCTCCTTCTCCTTCTCTTCTTCTTCTCTCTCTCTTCCCTTCCCCCCTCTGGTGTAGAATGAGAGCTCTATTTATAGTTTTTCTGGAGTGGCATAGCCCGTAAATAGGCGTGAGATCATGGGCAAATTGGGAGTGTTTTGAATGGACGGCCGATATCGAATCCTTTGATCATGCACCGTTCGTTGGACATTTGAAGGCCTTAATGATGTCTAAATTCGATGATCTTAGGCTCGTTGGATTCGTCTCGTCGAGCCGTTCGATTCGAGTATAAGCTCGTCAAAATCGGAGACCGTTTGGTAACTCAAATTGCGGTTTGAACCTTCCAACTGCGCTTTGAGTCCTTGATTCGGACTCATTTGGGCTCGGATTGGGTTGATCTTGGTGTCGTTGGGTTCGTATTTCTGAGACGCTCAGTTTGACTGTAAGCTCGCTGAAATCGAAGTTCATATGCTCCCGAAATTAATTTTTGAAGTTTCCAACTAGGTTTTGCCTCGAGATTCGTGCCCGATCAAGATGATTTTGCGATGCCGTATCAGTTGCCCCCCTATTTTCGGACATTGAAACTCCAGGAGTCCGAAAATACATGTGTCGACAATTTGCATTGGTCGAAACGCCAAAAATTGCGTTCCGAAAACTAAGCTCTTGCTCAAAATTGATTGTAGAGGCCCCGTTGAGTTCCGAAAGTTACAAAATTGAGTCCGGAACGTCGAAAAACGGGTCCAAGGACCCCAAAAAAGCCCGAATCGGACCGTCTGGGCCGAAAATTAGGCCCGGACACGTGTAGGTGGCCGAACCGGCCGGACCGGCCTTCCGGCGCCGCCGCCACCGCCAGCCGGCGTGGAACAGCGGCCGCGGCCGTTGCCGCGTGGAACCGCGCGGTTTGCTTGTGCGGATCACCCGCGTCTCACCCGGGTCACGCCCGGACCGCACCCGAGCCCCCTGCGCTCGGGTCTCGCCGCGCCAGCCTGCCTGCCGCGTTCACGGGCTTGCTGCGCCGGCTGGGCTGCCGCGCTGGCTGGGCAGCCGTGGTTTGCGCGATCCGCACGCGATGCTCGCGGATCAATGCGCTGGCCGCGTTGTTTCGTAAGGCCGGTTGGCTCCACCGCCATTGTGGGCCCCACAAGCGGTTATTTTGTCCTTTTTTGTCATTTTTGGGTCCAAAAAATTCCGAAAAAATTCCAAAAAATTCCAAAAAATTCTGAAAAAATTCAGAAAAATTAAGAAAATTCGAAATTGCTAAAAACTGCCCTCTTCTTTCTCAAAAACCTATAAATAGGCTTCCAAAATCTTTAGTAAACTTGCACCTTCTCCTCTCTCTCCCTCTGGCTCTCTGGCATTGAGGCTACCGCTATTTGCGAGTGGGAAATATCCTTTGCTCGAATTAGCGCTCCCTCTCTGGTGCAGGAGTTACGGGATTTCTTTCTCTCCCTCTGGCTCTCTGGCATTGAGGCTACCGCTAGTTGCGAGTGGAAAATATCCCCTGCTCGAATTAGCGCTCCCTCTCTGGTGCAGGAGTTACGGGATTTCTTCCCCTCCCTCTGGCTCTCTGACATTGAGGCTACCGCTGTTTTGCGCGTGGGGAATGTCCCTAGCTCGAATTAGCGCTCCCTCTCTGGTGCAGGAGCTTACGAGATCTCTTTTCCATATGAGCGGAGGTTTGCTGGCAATGGACGATCGAGTTGAAGCCCGTTAGTAGTCAACGATCAAGTGTGGAGCCAAAGGGGAGAGTTCGAGAATGCGTTGCAAATAGCATTCAAGCGAGAAGCCGATGGCGAGTAGTAGTCTGCCGACGAGGAGAAGTCCGACGACAAGAAGAAGTCCGACGTCGGGTAGAAGTACGGCCTTGGTCAGAAGACCGACGAAAGTTCGTCGACGAGCAGAAGTCCGATGTCGGGTAGAAGTCCGCTGACGAGCAGAAATCCGACGACAAGGAGAAGTTCAACGTCGGGTAGAAGACCGACGAGAATTCATCGACGAGTAGGAGTCTGACGGCGAGTAGAAGTCTGCTGACGAGCAGAAGTCTGACGTCGGGTAGAAAACCGACGAGAATTCATCGACAAGCAGGAGTCTGACGACGAGTAGAAGTCCGCTATCGAGCAGAAGTCCGACGTCGGGTAGAAGTTCAACGTCGGGTAGAAGACCGACGAGAATTCGTCGACGAGGAGGAATCTGACGACGAGTAGGAGTCCGCTGACGAGCAGAAGTCCGACGTCGGGTAGAAGATCGACGAGAATTCATCGACGAGCAGGAGTCTGAAGACGAGCAGCGGACGAGCAGAAGTCCGACGTCGGGTAGAAGTTCAACGTCGGGTAGAAGACCGACGAGCAGGAGTCTGAAGACGAGCAGAAGTCCGCTGACGAGCAGAAATCCGACGTCGGGTAGAAGTTCAACGTCGGGTAGAAGACCGACGAGAATTCGTCGACGAGCAGGAGTCTGAAGACGAGCAGAAGTCCGCTGACGAGCAGAAGTCCGACATCTGGTAGAAGTTCAACGTCGGGTAGAAGACCGACGAGAATTCGTCGACGAGGAGGAGTCTGACGACGAGCAGAAGTCCGCTGACGAGCAGAAGTCTGAAGACGAGCAGAAGTCCGCTGACGAGCAGAAGGCCGACGTCTGGTAGAAGTTCAACGTCGGGTAGAAGACCGACGAGAATTCGTCGACGAGGAGGAGTCTGACGACGAGTAGGAGTCCGCTGACGAGCAAAAGTCTGAAGACGAGCAGAAGTCCGCTGACGAGCAGAAGTTCGACGTCTGGTAGAAGTTCAACGTCGGGTAGAAGACCGATGAGAATTCGTCGACGAGGAGGAGTCTGACGACGAGTAGGAGTCCGCTGACGAGCAGAAGTCCGACGAAAAGGAGAAGTCCTTCGTCGGGTAGAAGACCGACGACGAGTAGGAGTTTGCTGACGAGCAGAAGTCTGACGTCGGGTAGAAGTTCAACGAAAATTCGTCGACGAGCAGGAGTCTGGCGACGAGTAGAAGTTTGATGACGAGCAGAAGTCCGACGTCGGGTAGAAGTCCGCTGACGAGCAGAAGTCCGACGTCGGGTAGAAGTCTGTTGACGAGCAGAAGTCCGATGACGAGTAGGAGTCTGCTGATGAGCAGAAATCCGACGACAGGGAGAAGTACGACGTCGGGTAGGAGTCTGCTAATGAGCAGAAATCCAACGATAGGGAGAAGTACGACGTCGGGTAGGAGTCTGCTAATGAGCAGAAATCCGACGATGCGTAGGATTCTTCTGACGAGCAGAAGTCTGACGACGAGCAAAAGTCGACTGACGAGCAGAAGTCCGATGTCGGGTAGAAATCCGCTGACGAGCAGAAATCTGACGACAGGGAGAAGTACGACGTCGGGTACGAGTCCGCTAACGAGCAGAAGTCCGACGATGCGTAGGAGTCTTCTGACGAGCAGAAGTCTGACGACGAGTAGAAGTACGACGTCGGGTAGGAGTCCGATGTCGGGTAGAAATCCGCTGACGAGCAGAAATCCGACGATAGGGAGAAGTACGACGTCGGGTAGGAGTCCGCTAACGAGTAGAAGTCCGACGATGCGTAGGAGTCTTCTGACGAGCAGAAGTCTGACGACGAGCAGAAGTCAACTGACGAGCAGAAGTCCGATGTCAGGTAGAAATCCGCTGACGGGCAGAAATCTGACGACAGGGAGAAGTACGACGTCGGGTAGGAGTCCGCTAACGAGCAGAAGTCCGACGATGTGTAGGAGTCTTCTAACGAGCAGAAGTTCGACGTCAGGTAGAAGTTCAACGTCGGGTAGAAGACCGACGAAGATTCGTCGACGAGAAGAAGTCTGACGATGAGTAGAAGTCTGCTGACGAGCAGAAGTCCAACGTCGGGTAGAAGTTCAACGTCGGGTAGAAGACCGACGAAGATTCGTCGACGAGCAGAAGTCTGACGACGAGTAGAAGTCCGCTGACGAGCAGAAGTCCGACGTCAGGTAGAAGTTCAACGTCGGGTAGAAGACCGACGAAGATTCGTCGACGAGCAGAAGTCTGACGACGAGTAGAAGTCCACTGAAGAGCAGAAGTCCGACGTCGGGTAGAAGTTCAACGTCGGGTAGAAGACCGACGAAGATTCGTCGACGAGCAGAAGTCTGACGACGAGTAGAAGTCCGCTGACGAGCAGAAGTCCGACGTCGGGTAGGAGTCCGCTGACGAGCAGAAGTCCGATGTCGGGTAGAAGTTCAACGTCGGGTAGAAGACCGACGAAGATTCATCGACGAGCAGAAGTCTGACGACGAGCAGAAGTCCGACGTCGGGTAGAAGTTCAACGTCGGGTAGAAGACCGACGAAGATTCGTCGACGAGCAGAAGTCTGACGACGAGTAGAAGTCCGCAGTCGGGTAGAAGTCTGCTGACGGGCAGAAATCCGACGACAGGGAGAAGTACGACGTCGGGTAGAAGACCGACGAGAATTCATCGACGAGCAGAAGTCTGACGACGAGTAGGAGTCCGCTGACGAGCAGAGATCCGACGATGAGTAGTAGTCTGCTGACGATCAGAATTCCGACAAAAGTCCTGCAAGGCAAAAATTTAGCGACAAGAGGAAATTCAACATCGGGTAGAAATTTAACTTTGTGGAGAAGTTAAGTGAAAGTCCCTTGACAGCATTCTGGCGACGTTAACCAAGGATGTACGGCCTATCCGAGGTTGTATGTTAGAACATTTGTTCGATGACATTAACCTGTGTGGAAAAGGTCGAGAGAATCCACCGAGGATGTAAGACCTTTCCAAGGTTGTATGCCGGAGCCTTTGCTCGACGACATTAACCTGTGTGGAAGAGGTCGGGAGAATCCACCAAGGGTGTGAGACCTATCCGAGGTTGTATGTCGGAACATTTGTTCGACGACGTTAACCTGTGTGGAAGAGGTTGGGAGAATCCACCAAGGATGTGAGACCTATCCGAGGTTGTATGTCGGAACATTTGTTCGACGACGTTAACCTGTGTGGAAGAGGTCGGGAGAATCCACCAAGGATGTGAGACCTATCCGAGGTTGTATGTCGGAACATTTGTTCGACGACGTTAACCTGTGTGGAAGAGGTCGGGAGAATCCACCAAGGATGTGAGACCTATCCGAGGTTGTATGTCGGAACATTTGTTCGACGACGTTAACCTGTGTGGAAGAGGTCGGGAGAATCCACCAAGGATGTAGGACCTTTCCGAGGTTGTATGTCGGAGCCTTTGCTCGACGACGTTAACCTGTGTGGAAGAGGTCGGGAGAATCCACCAAGGATGTAGGACCTTTCCGAGGTTGTATGTCGGAGCCTTTGCTCGACGACGTTAACCTGTGTGGAAGAGGTCGGGAGAATCCACCAAGGATGTAGGACCTTTCCGAGGTTGTATGTCGGAGCCTTTGCTCGACGACGTTAACCTGTGTGGAAGAGGCCGAGAGAATCCACCAAGGATGTGAGACCTTTCCGAGGTTGTATGTCGGAGCCTTTGCTCGACGACGTTAACCTGTGTGGAAGAGGTCGAATCGGATCCCCCTGGGATCGATTTTACCTTGATTGGGAGGGGGCGAATGCCGCGTGTATCCCGAATCAAAGGTGAAGGATGATCTATTTTTAGACCGTTACTACCTTTTTGAGGTCGAGGTTAAGACCTTGCCCAAGAAGTAAAAGTCCAACAAGGGACTGTATAAAGCTTGCAATTGATTTGAAGTATCCTTGCATTTGCTCGGATATTCCTGAAATATCATCTTGATATAGAAAACATCGGAGGATCTTTTTGACCAGAATTGGGGTCAAAGTTGCCCCCCAGTCCGCATCTGATGCAACAATGACTGATGTCAGAAAGTTGATAAGAACGATCTTTTGAGATTGGAGCAAAAGTTGCCCCCCAGTCGGGAACCACGTTCCCCACAGACGGCGCCAAACTGTTGCGTCCAGGAGTATTCGCGGCGGTAGAGAAATATCATATTTAACGTCTTAGCATTGTACGAAGATCCGGCACGCAATCAGATAAGGAGAGAGGGTCTAGCATTTATGAGACACCAAGATTTTTACGTGGAAAACCCCTGTAAAAGGGGGGAAAAACCACGGGGCCTAGCCCAGTTTGAACGAATCCACTAGTATTGCAGTCGATTACAAATGAGGCCCTTCCTTGGTGGAAGGGGTTAGCTTGATGTACATCTTATGGAGTACATTACATGATGTAAATACAAAGAATCACTATTGACATGTTCGCTTTGTTAAAAGGACTGCAGTCGGCGGGCAACGTAGGTCAGGAGGACCGTAGTCAGCTGGCGACGGAAGATTGTAGTCGGCAGACAACGTAAGTCAGGAGGACCGTAGTCGGCGGGCGACGGAGGTCAGAAAGATTGCAGTCGGTGGGTGACATAAGTCAGGAGGACCGTATTCAACGGGCGGCGGATGTCGGAAAGACTATAGTCGGCGAGCGACGTAAGTCAGAAGGACCATAGTCGGCTGGCGACAGGGGTCGGAAGGACTGTAGTCTGACGACGAAGATCAGTAGGACAGCGTCAGGTAGAAGTCCAGCCATGGAAAGAAATGCATCTTCGCATAGACGTCCAGCGAAGTCCGATAACCGGTAGAAGTCCGGCGTCGGGTAGAAACTTGGCGAAGAGTGAAGGTCCGACGTCGGATAGAAGTCCGACGTCTTTGGTGGCAGAGGAGAACTCCGGCTTCACTTGGGCGGAGTTTCGGCGTCAGGAGGGAACTCTCTTGTAAATTGGGAAGAATTTCAGCATCCCATTGAAGTTGGGAAGTATTCTGGCGTTCTCCCGAATATCCGGCAGAGTTCCGGCGTCTTCAGGCGGCAGGAAGAGCTCCGGCGGTGGTCGAGGAGGTGAGGAATCTCCTTTTCCCCTTTCTCCTCTTCTTCTTCTCCTCTTCTGCGAATTCTTGGCGTTTCCTGAAAATCCGGCAGAGTTCCGGCGTCTTCAGGCGGCAGGAAAAGCTCCGGCGGCGGTGGTCGAGGAGGTGAGGAATCTCCTATTCCCCTTTCTCCTTCTCCTTCTCTTCTTCTTCTCTCTCTCTTCCCTTCCCCCCTCTGGTGTAGAATGAGAGCTCTATTTATAGTTTTTCTGGAGTGGCATAGCCCGTAAATAGGCGTGAGATCATGGGCAAATTGGGAGTGTTTTGAATGGACGGCCGATATCGAATCCTTTGATCATGCACCGTTCGTTGGACATTTGAAGGCCTTAATGATGTCTAAATTCGATGATCTTAGGCTCGTTGGATTCGTCTCGTCGAGCCGTTCGATTCGAGTATAAGCTCGTCAAAATCGGAGACCGTTTGGTAACTCAAATTGCGGTTTGAACCTTCCAACTGCGCTTTGAGTCCTTGATTCGGACTCATTTGGGCTCGGATTGGGTTGATCTTGGTGTCGTTGGGTTCGTATTTCTGAGACGCTCAGTTTGACTGTAAGCTCGCTGAAATCGAAGTTCATATGCTCCCGAAATTAATTTTTGAAGTTTCCAACTAGGTTTTGCCTCGAGATTCGTGCCCGATCAAGATGATTTTGCGATGCCGTATCAACAATAATAGAAGCTTCCGATAATAAAATGAATTATTATAATAATCATAGAACAGTAGGGTTTCTATATATATATATAAATAATCCAATTTCGCGGTCAGATATAAATAGTTAAATAGTATGTATGGAAGCCAAGAGGTGCGTGAAAGCAAGCTGTCTATTTATTTATTTATTTATCTGTATTATATGCAACATTATGCTTATAATTTTTATTGAAAGTGATGGTTTGGTTGTAATTAATTGTTAAATTATACTTATCATATGGGCATGTTGTTAAAAAATAGCTCCTTGTTAAATTCAATCATTTAGATTTCGTTTGGAACAACTTTTTTACTGATTTGTTGAGCTAGAAATTTTTGTACTAAAAAACTTTTTTTTTTTAGAGAACAGTTAGAAAGTTGTTCCAAATGAAGCATTAATTATGGGCATTATGTGACTTAAATGATCTTCGTGAATTGAGATTTAAATTGGAAAATTTGCTATCTTGCTTCCAAACTATTTGATTGGATTAAGACTAGTATACATTCAACAATTGACTTAAATGATGCACATTCGTGAAGCACATCGAGGTTTTATGTTGATGTAGTTCCAACACAAAAAGAAGAAAATGGAAGAAAGAGAAATGTATGAGAAGTTTATAACAATAGTAAGAAAGTTTAAAGTAACTATTAGAGATATGAAGCTCAATAACCTACAAGACTGCAAGAGAGTACAACAAAGGTGGATGATCTTAGGGTATAAATAAAGATTATGCAAAGGACAGAGTGCTAACCTAAAGAACATGCTAACTAACCTAGAGGATAGATTGATGAATCTTATAAAAAATGACTCTAGCCTATGTAATGAAGAAATTATCTCAGGGAAAGGAAATCAAGGTATAGAAAAAAAAAAAGAGAAATAATATGAAGGAGATAAGTAACTAATCTTAAAAGATGGTAGAATGACCTAAGGATCAAATGTATTTGACCAAGGGAAGAAAGAAGACAAGTATAAGATAAAGGGTGATTATTCCTAAAGAAAAGGATATATACACATTCTAGAGAAATAGAGCCTAGCCTAAATAGGGGAGACTAGTCCTAAAAATAGGATATATGATCCTAAGAAAGATGATAATTAACCTAAGGAAAAAAGATAAAAATTATCCTGAGAGAAATGTTCATCCTAAGAGATAAGAGACCTTTCACTCGAAAAGAACTAAACTATTCTAAAAGAAATGATAACTATGAGAGTAGAGTCTGACCTAATGGATATGATGTCTAATATAAGAGAATGAAGAGAGTTTATCTTAGAGAAAATGATATATTACCCCCCTCCCCCCCAAAAAAAAAGAAAAAAAAAGAAAAAAAAAATATTAAAGTAGCAAAATTACGAGTATATGACAAGAGAATCAAACATCAGAAAGGAAATATTAACCTATAAAAAAGGAGGAATAACCTAGGTGATATGATGATAGCTCTAGTTAATATCAAAATTGTACATCATTATGGGTAATCAAAGCTCCTAGTATACTTAATCAAATAAGATGATAAACTTTGTTTAACTGGGTGTATATTTGTTCACAACCATGATTTACACATCCAAGGGACCTCATAGGCCTAGAGATGTAAGAAAAACTAATCCTAGGTTAAGAAATAAGACTTATACTCCATAGCCACCGGAATATAGAAGTATATCTAAGGAACTTTATTTCCCAAGGATTGAAGGTTTTCAAGATTATAAAAGAAACCAGACTATAAGACTTGTATCCTCCTTGGTTAGGAAGCTATTAAATCACCTATTTACATGTGAAAGTAAATGTCAATCATTCCAAAGATGAAGAGGAGATGCAAACATACTATAAAGCTAGTTAGTTAGATAAGAGGCATGTGTTTGAGTTATTCATCTTAAAGTGAATCTTAGAGCACATGTAGACTCACAAGATTATGATATGATGGATATGTCACCAAGGCTAAAATTGATAGTGATATATTTATGTCTGATGTAGAACTCAAATTTTCAATCGCTAAACTTATTGAAGAAAGTTTAGGTGTATGTTTTCATTTTAAACAAATTGACTTTGGAGATGGACCATATAATTTTTTTAAGATTTAAAAGAAGTATCAATTTTATTATTTATATATATGTGTGTGTGCGCGCGCATGTGTGTGCGTAGGGCTGCAAACGAACCGAGCCGAGCCGAGTATGTGTGTGTTCATTTAATATCAACTTGTTCAAGTTTGGTTCATGTTTGTTCGAGCTTGATTGTTTCTGTTCATGTGTGGTTCATTTAAATTAATGAGCGTTCATGTTCGGTTCATGTTCAGTTCATGCTCGTTCGTTTAGTGCTTATCGAGCTTGTTCACGAACATATTTAACGAATTATTTTTTTAACTATCAAACAAATACGTTCATGAACATTTCTATGAACAAACACATTTATAATAAAAGCAATTGCCTATGTAACAAAGGCAATGATTATTTATATTTATTAATTTTATAGTCAAATATTAATTATTTTTATCTAGCTTATTCACGAGTTCAAAATCGAACACGAATCAAGCTTTTATCAAGCTTCTTATCGAGCTTAACGTCGAGCTTGTTAACGAACTTCAAATGATGTTGTTCGCGAACATAAATGAGTCGAATGCATTAGTGCTCAAGTTTATTTATTTAAGAATCGAGTATTTAAAATATTGTTCAAGTTTGTTTGTTTAGCTAATTAAACGATCACAAACGAACTTTAATCGAACCGAACGAGTAGCTCGTCGAACGTTTGATTCGCTTGCAGCCTTATGTGTGCGCATAAAATAAGAAAGATGATTCAATAGTATGTAAGTAGGCCCCTATCATAATTAATCAAAGATATTCAATGTCAAACATAATATTTTTAATACCTAAATTTTATAATTTATAAAATGCAAGCATGCATCGCATGTCAAGATTGTCCATGAATGCATGAATGCTTATTTTACAATCATCTTTTTTTACTCTTTTTTTGTATAGTTTAATGCATGATTGATCACGCATGAAACATAAACATATTTCACATTAAATGATTTAAATGATGTAAAACACACAGTGTACTTTCTAACTAAAGGTAATAATCAACGTCATATTATAAACTAGATTATTAAAATTAAAATGAATTTATTATTAATTATAAAATATCATATTTCTTTTTTTTTTTCAATTTTTAAATTTATGATCAGTAAATGATGAATGACACATTATATTTCGATTGAGTTTTTTTTTTAATAATTTAGTTAATATTAAAAAATTAATTTAAATATTTTATAAAACTGGAAATATTTAATTTAAGTATACCATTTTACTTTTATTTATATGCTTTATATTTTACTTCAAGAAATCATGAGAAATTTATGATCATGATTATATGATTATAAATTATAATATTTCAATCAAAATTATCCATGTTGCGTCCAAGAGTATTCGCGGCAGTAGAGAAATATAAAGTTTAAAGTCTTAGCGTTGTACGAAAATCCAGCACGCAATCAGATAAGAGAGAGGGTGTGTAGTATTTATGAGACACCAAGATTTTTACGTGGAAAACCCATAAAAAAGGGGAAAAAACCACAGGGCCTTGCCCAGTATAAATGAATCCACTAGTATTGTAGTTGATTACAAATGAGATCCTTCCTCGGGCGGAATTCCGGCGACACTTGGACAGAATTCCGGCGACGGTGGTCGAGGAGGAGTTCTTTCCTCATATCATTCTTCTCTTCTCCTTCTTCTCTTGCTTTATGCTTCGCGCTACCCCCCCCCCCACAAGAAAAATGATAGGTCTATTTATAGATTTCTGGAGTGGCATGGCGTGTAAATATGTGAGAGATCTTGGGTAAATAGGAAGCGGTCAGATGGACGGCCGATATTGAATCCCTTGAGCGTGTATCGTTCGTCAGATATTTGAAGGTCTTAACGATGTCGGAATTTGGCGATCTTGGGCTTGTTGGATTTTTCTTGTGGAGTCGCTAGATTCGACTATAAGAATGTCATATTTGGAAACCGATTGGTAACTCGAATTGTGGTTCGAACCTTCCAACAATGCTTCGGGTCCTTGATTCGGACCCATTTCGGCTCGGATTGAGTTGAATTTGGTGTCGTTGGGTTCGTATTTCCAAGACGACAAGTTCGAGTGAAAGTTTGCTGAAATTTGAGTTCAAATGATCCCAAATTTAATTTTTGAAGTTTCCAACTTGATTTATGCGCCAAGATTCGTGTCCGATCAAGATAATTTTATCATGACGTATCAATCCCATTAATTATTAATATTAAAACAAGCTTTAATATTTAATTTTATGAAAATTTGAGTATTTTATATAATTATTAAATAGGCTTTCTTATTATTTTAACAGCAATTTTTTATATTAAAATAAAAGAAATTTGCTATATCATTTAAATATTTAATCATCAATCATCTTTTTTTATATATTAGAATTTAGAAATATATCATGAGTTTATAAAAATAGAAATTTTTATTTTACAATTTTTAGATTTTTTTTTTTAATTTTAAAAGTTCAATGAGGATTCTCTAAATGATATTTTTTTTTAATAATGTTTTATATTTCTATTATAAATTAACTGATTAGTAAGTAAAGCTAATGTTTGCACTTATTGGATCGGATCAATGTGTAGGAAGGGGTAAAAATGGCTTGGTGACATTGCAAGTAGGGGTGTCAATTTCGGGTCACGGGTCGGGTTCGGGTCGAACCCGGAACTTACCCGGGTTCAAACGGGTCAACCCTAACACGACCCGGGTAGACAAACGGGTCGGAAAACCGAACCCGGACCCGACCCGGCGGGTTGCCGGGTTGACACGACCCGACCCGGTTTGGGTGGCCGGCGCCAGAACGGCGGCGGCGGACGGCGGGGGACGCGAGCGCGGCGGGCGGACGCGAGCGGGACAGCGCGGGCGCGGTCGAGCGCTGGCACGTGGGGGAGGTCGGGCGCGGTAGAGCGCTGGCACGTGGGGGAAGGTCGGGCGCGGCCGAGCGCGGGCACGCGGGCGCGTTGGGCAGCGCTGGCGGGCGCGGTCGGGCGCGAGCGCGCTGGGCACGCGGGCAGCGCGGGCGGGCGCGCGGCGGGCAGCGGGCAGAGGCGGGATTTGAAATTTTTTGAATTAAACGGGTTGGCGGGTTGACCCGGCAACCCGCCGGGTCAACCCGAACCCGACCCGTTTTTTAAACGGGTCGATTTCTGGAACCCGAACCCGACCCGTTTTAAAATCGGGTCGGGTTCAACCCGGATTTTCCGGGTCGGGTCGGATTTTCGTGTCGTGTCAAATATTGACACCCCTAATTGCAAGCCTGCAATAAAATCTGGTTGGTTTAGTTAGATTTTTGTTTTGGACAATTTTTTTATTACTTTTTAAAGTAGATTTTTTATTCAAATTTAATGCTACGTTTGGGAGAACTTTCATATTGCTTTCTAAAGCAGGTTTTTAATTATAAATTTTTTTAAATTAAAAAATTTTGTATTAACTAACTACTTTATAAAGCTGCTATAGAGAAAACAACTTTTTAACATTGTTATAGAAAATAGTTTTTTGATAAAAAAAATTTAAAAGCAGCAAAATAATAATGATCAAACAAAATTTATGATTATGATTTGAAAAACAAAATAGTAAGAAAGTTGTTTCAAACGAAACTTTAGTGGAGTTTGAAGCTTAGTTTGAACACTTAAAATCATGAATTAAGGCCATATGATTTGACCAAGTGGGTCCCAAAGGGGTTTAGTTGATAAAGACATTTCCTTTATGAAAATGCATAAAAAGCTCCATAAACTATCTAAAGTAGTGTATATCACAACACCTAATATGTGCAAGATCAAAGTGTGGTTAGAAGGATTAAATATCTCAATGCATGTTTGTTAAGAAGAAATCAAATGATTAGATAAATTAATTGCTTAATCTTGATTCAAGTTTTTGAGTGTAATTCAAACACTCGAACGATAGATAGATTCTAATTATTTAAAAATTAATTAAACATTCATGATATAGGCCAATACACGTCTAAATAAGTATGACTTGCAAAAAAAGAAGATTCCTTCGTAAATACGACCGACTAAAAATGAAACTAATTAACCGAATTTATATATAGATAATATGAATTAGATATATACTTAGAGGAGTATGATATGTCTAAGTATGAGAAGTATATAAGTGAATGTAGTACACCTAAATTCTTTATAAAAGGGGAGCATATTGTGTGTGTGTGTGCGAGAGAGAGAGAGAGAGAGAGAGAGAGAGAGAGAGAGAGAGAGAGAGAGAGAGAGAGAGAGAGAGAGAGAGAGAGAGAGAGAGGATTAAACATTGATATATCTATACTTGGACCAATGGTATGTTTAAGAAGAGAGAAGGTCGTCTAAATGGCTTGTGATCTACCAAGGCACTAGAATTCTTAAATAGATTTGATATATCTATGCAAAAAATTAGACTATTGATAATTAAATTCTAACAATTATCTTGACTTCAGGAAATTTAATGTGTGTATGCTAATTGAATGTCGATATATTTGATCCCATAGAGGCATCTTGTTGTTGCTCTATGGTATGTTTGGGATGGCAGTAGAGTTTTATAAAAATGATTGTGAAGCTGTTGTTAGCAGGGTAGTTTTTTTAAAAATTGTTATATATATATATATTATAAATAGCTATTTTTTAAATCAAACAATTGGTTTCTTAAAGCTATCACATATTAGTAACTCTGATTATAAAAGGTAGTTTTCCGTCACAAAAAAGCTTGAAAAAAATAGCGAGAAAGTAAAAAAAAAAAAAGAGGAATTAGTCAAATAGATGTAGTTGTGTTTTAAAAGTAAAGCAATGAAAAATAAATACAAATAGACCCAAAATAATTTAAAATTTTAATAAATTAAATTAATTGAGACTTACATAATAAATATTATCTCATAAAGTTTAATAATAGTCATAGAGTCAGAGCATCTGGCTAAAATTCATGAGATATAGATTCACAAATTTAGGCTTTGGAGCATTCATGATGTGATTATATAATGGTGAGTGATAATAATGTGAAGGAGATGGAAATAATTTACAAATCAATGAAGAGTTATCAACTTTTCTTGGAGTGGAGAGGCGACCCCATACATATTGCTAATTTTGCTTGCAATGGCTTTTTTCTCCATTGGCCCTTTTCTTTTTTTGATATTATCCTTGGATTATTTTTCCAAGATAGTGATGCCTCTTTCTTGTTTAATAGTTAATTTTTTGCTGTAAAGAACTTTAAATTTTGCAAGTGATCTTGGTGCCACTACCTTTGGGATGGGGATGGTGAAATTAACCCTCACTATGGAAAGAAAAAGGCTTTTATTATTCTTATTATATTATTTATAATAATAATAATAATAATGTAGAAAAATAATTCAAATTTAAATCCGACTTTTCATCATAATTAATATATATATTCGATATTTGCAGCGCGCCAAGGGACCCCCTATGCATGTTTTTCTTAGTGTGGTGGGAGGGAACTTGGTGCGACGCTTACATCGAGGTGGACGATCCTTGTGTGTGGAAGTTTGCTGCGATGCTCGCTACGAGGCTAAATCATGCCAAACCATTTCCTTTAGCTAGAAGCAAGGTTGAATTTAGGAGGCAGGTGTCTAACACTTTGAGATGCACGACACATCACTTTTATATAAAAAAAATATTAAATATATGCACTTTCTGAAATTTTAGGGTTTAGTAATCATAGATTTCTATTGGAAATTTTTTTTGGATCTACTACTGATTAGGAGGTTCGGCGGTATTCGTGATTTGTATGAAATCTAGTTATTAATCAACAAAATTATCTAAAAACTATATGTACTTGTTAAAATATTGACTAGATGAGACCAATTCCATCTACATCTCTATGTGGCTTCACCTTCTCTATTCATTCTACAATGGTGCTAAAGTAACAAAGGCCTAATAGATTGACATTTAACCTAATTATTAACAACTATTTTGATAGGAGATAACATATTTTATGTAAGTTTTCAACAACAACTACCCAACAAAAATACATCTTGATGACATGCAACAATGGACATATGACATAACAGTGTTAAGAAAATAGCATCTTTTATAACTAAAATATCCTTATCATAAATATATAAATGTCGCTGCAAATAATGGGGCCAGTGACAGGTAACTTATTAAGTTCCTATTTATAAAAAATTATAATAATAATAATAATAAAAAACAAGGCACTGATTGGGATTATTTCTATATTTTATTTTATTTTTTAAATTATATTTGTTAAGCAATTTTTAGCTGTTTTTTAATTATTTTTTTAAATATGAGACGTATTGAATGTTTTTAAAAATAACTATAAACATTGACTCGACGTTCTCTCCACCGATGAACCCTGCAATCATTATGAGTGTCAATATTTAACACGACACGAAAATCCGACTCGAACCTGACTCAAAAATTTCGAGTTAGGGTCAACCTGTTTCGCAAACGGGTCAGACCAAGGTCAACCTGATAATAGGGCATTGAGCCGGACTGACTGGTGACCCAAACTCATGACCGATTTTGACAACCCTAACAATTATAAATGATTCTCCAGCCACCACTATTGCCTAATTGATGATCATTGTCACTATATTAAGTAAAATAAAAAATAACATAATTTTAATATATCAAATATATTTTATTTCATATCAAAATATAAATAAAATAAGATAAAATAAAAATGATCACAAGCAGCTCCTAAGAATCTCTTCTTGATCTTCAACTTTCAGATTCAAAAGCCAATCCAAACTTGCAGAAAATTGATGTTGTCGTTTGGACATATTATAAACATTGATGTTGCATGTCGACATACAAAATTTGTCTGAAGATGTTAAAGATTAAACCCTAAACTAAAATAGTATATAGCATATTCTGCAACAAAATGAAAATCAATAATTGATATAAAGCAGTAAGGGTCCATTAATGCTTCAGCATATAATATAAGATATTTGTTTTTTATCTTTTATATATTCATAAAATATCACATCATCGTTGAGGAGGCATTGTTTGTTCAAATTTCTGTAAAAAAATGGTGACGATTGCATGACATACACCCATATCATTTGTTAATAAATGGCCTCGATGATGATAAGATTTTAACTCTTTTTAGAAAGATTCTTTTGTAAAGAATAAATTATTTTGTGAGGAGGCCGGACGTAGTTTTATATTTAGAGGTGAATCAGGTGTAGTCACGTCAGCGGTATCGAGCCGCGGTACCGAATGAAGAGGTGACGTGACGCACTTTGATTGGTGTCCAGACAACATTTGACGTTCGCACATAATAATTAATCATTATAAAGATAGATGAATGATGATACTCAACACTTCTTTATATGTTAGTTTGATATATTGACTATCAATCAAAAGGTTTTGAATTTGAGTCATATGCATATATTTTGTGAGTCTAGGCATTGTCCCTTAATTCTATCAGCAAAACAAAAAAGAATTGTTTCAATATGTTTTGCAAATAAAAGTCTTTTGTTATTGGGATGCAAATCTATTTGTTATCAAATTATTATGACAAAATAAAATTTTTAAAAAGTATTGTTTGTATTATATTTTTTAAAATAAATAATATTTTTTTATAATTATGCTTTTTGCAGCACCATTTTTATTGTAAAAATTAAAAAACTCATTTTTATAATAAAAATCAATTTAAAATAATATTAAAAGTATAGTGAAAAAGTAAATTATAAGCATGAAAACTATCTGTAGAATTGGATAAGTGTTAAAATGCTATTTTAGGCTTTATTTGAGATATCTTTATAATGGTTTTTATAAAAATTTATAGTCATCCCAAATAGGTCCTTAGTTTCATTTAGTATCACTTAAACAATATTTCAAAATAAGTTTGTTTCACGGTAGTTTCATAGTGGTGATTCTATTCCTTGTGAATTTAACAGTAATGACGGTTTAAATTGTTGTTATTTATGCTTCATTTGGGATAATTTTTTTATTTGCTTCTAAAACTTCTTTTTAGTACAAAATTTTAATTGAACAAAATTATCTGCAAAAATCTTATCCATAGCTTCAATGGAAAAAAAAATGATTTATATAACTAAGTCTCTTAGTGGGATATAGGATGATGATGTTGTTGTTAATAATGAGACGACTCAATCACCCAACCTAATTTTGGGTTCGGATCGATCCGTTTAGCAAAAGGGTTGGGTTCGGGTTTTAATTTTTGTCCCATTTTGAAAATCGGGTTCTAGTAACCCGAAGTCAACCCAGACATGACCCATATCCTAGGCCCCCACATTCGCACCGCGCCAGCTAGTTCCACCCGCATCACGTCACACTTGTGCCTCGCTTGCGATGGGGCCTCCTCACCTCCGACCCCTGTGCTCGACCCCCCACTAGCACTGGCAGCCTCACACCTGTGCTCTCACCTGCACTAACTACTATCTAAATCTAGAGCAAATGATATTTCTTTATTAGATTTAAATCAGAATTTGACTTTTAACAGGACACAATATAAAAAAAATGATTCATGTAGAGTGGTGGGACAAAGACTTGATGTTGTTGTTGTACTTATTTGTCGAAATCTAGAGCATCATTTGATTACCATAAAAACGTTAGCTTCAAATATGTTTAATGCCGCGAAAGACTATATATCTCAGAGGCAGTCTTTGAACCTTAAAACATGAATAAGTTGTGCCATAGTATTTATTTCTAAAGCTATGTAGTTAGATATGTCAATTGAAGAACATTTAAGTTCTGTTTGGGGTAGCTTTTTCAGCAATTTTGATTTCCAGATAGTTCTTTGAGTTTTGTTTGACTACAACTTTTCTTTTCTTTTTTTTTTTTTTTTTTTGTTATATTTTAGAAATTTCTGTGATCATACCTAGCTTGTGCAATTAGAAAAATTGTGGTAGCTATAAGAAAAATTTTGTCCAATTTTTAAAAAAGAAAAAAAAATATACTGCCTACAGTAGTTTTTGAAAAATCTGCTTTTCCTACAATAGTTTTATAGCTAATTTACAAACAATTGAAAGCAACCACCCCAAACAATAATTCTTTCGATGCTTTATTTGCTTTTCTAGAAAATTTTATGAAGATTGAGGTTTTGTTTGGGACAACTTTTTATTATTTTCTAAAGCATTTTTTTAGTACAAAATTTTTAGTTTAAAAAATTTTATACTAAAAAAATTTCTTAAGAAGCAGTAAGAAAGCCATCCCAAACGTGGCCTAAAGCTTTATTTGAGACACCTTTCTTACTTTTTAAAATAAATTTTTAGTATAAAGAATTATTGAACTAAAAAATTTTATACTAGAAAGTTTACTTAATTGCCAGTGCATTGCCATGAAATATAAAAAGAACTAAATCTACAAATAAATGAACTAACAATGTTATTAATACTTGTTTCATCTTGAAACATTCGCGATGGTAGAGAGATATAAATTTTAGTGCCCTAGTTTTAAATGAAGATCCAGCGTACATACAGATAACGGAGAGGGGAGCGGCATTCATAAGTGACATAATAGTCAGAGGGTGATAGTGGTCAAAGGGATCGTAGTCGGTGGGCGACGGTGATCGGAGGAATCGTAGTCGGCGGACAAAGGCAATCAGAGTGGACCATAGTCGGTGGGCGACGGTTGTCGGATGGACCATAGTCGGCGAGCGATGATGGTCAGAGTAGACTGTAACTACCCGACGATGGTGGTCGAAGGGACCATAGTTGGCGGGAGGAGACAGGAGGGACCATAGTCGACAGACGACGTTAGTCTGAGAGAACGTGGTTGGCAGGCAACGGAGGTCGGAGGGACCATAGTTGGCAGGTGATAGTGGTTGGAGTGGATTGTAGTCTGTGAGCGACGATGGTCTGAGGGACCGTTGTCGGATGACGAAGTTTAGAGGGATTGTAATCGACTGGTGATAGTGGTTCTAGGGATTGTAGGCAACGGGTGACAAAGGTTCGATGATGGTCTGGTGGAAGTTCGGTAGCTGTTGATTGTCGGACGGAGTCAAGCAGCGGTCAGCGATTGGGCGGTAGTCCAACAGTGATCGGCGGCTGGAAGAATATTCGATGGCTGTTGGCGTTTGGGTTGTAATAAGTCGACGATCATCGTATGAGGGGTGATCCGACTGTTGGGGATGAGGAGCAAACACCATAATCATGAAACAAGAAAGTAAAAGCATCCGAAAAATAAAGGACAACAGGATTTAACGTGAAAATTTTAAAAATAGAAAAAAAAATGGAGCTACACCACTCCACACCAAGAAATTCTCTATAAAAATTGGGAGAAATAAGTACAAATCTCTCTTCTCTCTCATTTTATCATTGCTTCTCTTCTTACATGCCCACTTCTCATTGTCTAACCATACCAGAAATATAAGAGAAAGCCAAGTAAATAACTCCAAGGGACGCAACCCTTTAGAAAAATGAGAAAGAAAATTGTTCAGTCCATCTCGCAGCATTGGGTGCTCAAGCCTTTGTTTGATGATGTTGTGGAGCTCAAACTCATAGCACTGCATCACACGCAGTGATGCGGTGTTGAATCCAGAGCATTATGGAGTTATGCTCTTTGTTGATCAGCGTTGGGGTGCTCAGGAATACAATGCCAAGGAGCTTGGGTATGCAACGTTTAAACATTATATGAAAAAAAAATTGGGTAAACCCCCTATCCTAGTAAGTACGATAAACTTGAGGTCTGAGGCAACATATTAACCCAATGATCAACAAAATCAGATTCTACACATAACAACGACGTTGGTCTATGGAAGTTCGCCGGTAGTGGTGCTTAGGTAAAACTCTAGGATCCTCGAAGCTACAAAGCTCCCTCCAATCTCCAACTAAATGCCCCTTTTATGAAGAGAGTAGGGGTTTATTTATAGATTTTTATGAGTGACATATCCTGTAAATATGGAGAAGATCCAAGGCAAAATTAGAGTGGTCAATATTCGGACGTCTCATATCAATTCTCTTGTCATAGAGAGTTCATCAAGCATTTAAGTGCCCAAATGATGTTAGAATTAAGAGATCTTATTGTCTCGCCAAGCCGCTCGATTCGACTATAAGCATGTCATGTTTGGATATTATTTGATCACTCAGTTTATGCTTTGAATCTTTCAAATATGATTTGATACCTTAATTTGGACTCATTTGGGCTCAGATTGGACCAATTTTAGTGTTGTTGGGTTCGTCTCTTTGAAATGTTCAGTTTGACAATAAGTTTGTTGAAATCAAAGCTCAGATGGTCCCAACTTTAATTTTTAAAATTTCCAGCTTGAATATGCCTCGAGATTCATACTAGATCAAGGCAATTTTTGGTGAAGTATTAGTACTAAACTTTAAAAAATATTTTAAGTGATAAATTCAAACAAGTTAATAGCTGAGATATTCAAAACTAAATTTTAAAAAATAGTATAAGTAATAAAGTAAAACAAATTAATGACTGAGAAATATTCAAAAATAAACTTAAAAAATATTAAAATGTCTCTTGTTACAGAACTGATGCTGGTGGTTAAAAAATAAAAATAGCAGATGCACTCCTTAAAAGAAACATTTTGGTAGACCCTATGTGCTATCTTTGCCACTCCTCTACTTAAAGCACTTCTCATCTCTTCTTTGAATGCAACTTCTCTTTCTCTGTGATTACTAAGATAATACTTGGGATTAAGGATCAATTACTTAGACCAAATCTTCTTCAAATTTTTGAGATAATTGATGATATGGAGCCTTCTCTTAAAAATGCAAAGAGCCTTTACATGCTTAGTATATGTTGTTCTCTTCATTGCTTATGGATGGAAAGAAATGATAGGATATTTGACAATTCTTATGCCTCTTGTTCTACAATTTGCCACAAAGTCAAAAAAGTTGGTTTTCTGAAAGTGTCTAAGTGGAAAAATAGAGAAGCTCTTTTGGATATGATGTAATGCTGGTAGGGTTGATGGTTGGTTGCATCTGAATATGGTGTTTTGGTTTGGAAATGCTAACCCCATTGTTTTTATTTGGTGACTGTATGGTAGAATCTGATGTTGATTTTGTTGCTTGGTTGCTTTCTCACTTGGAAATGGTGTTTATGTTGGCTAGGTGTTTTTCGGTGCCTTATGTGACGCCTTCACATATATTAATTGCTGACCTGGAGGGAACTTGCAATCTTTGGACAATGATGATTTCCCTGTTTTTTCTAGGTCATTCTCCTTGGATGGTCTACAGGCAACCAGGGATTATGAGGGCGCCTTATTTGAAGTGAATCTCTATCATATGACTACAATCTGAGTCCAAGCTATTTTTGTGCTCTTCTGATTGTTTTTTTTTTAATTTGGTAATTTTCCAATTCATAATTTAACTGTTTTTGGTTTCTTCTATCCCCTGGTAGGAGTGTTTTTTCTCCTATTGAGAGCTAGCTTCATTTTTTGGTCGGAGTTTTGCTGATTCATTTACTTTTTTTTTCTTTACTTGTTAATTTTCATAGATTAATGAAAGCGTTTGCCCAAATTTTTTCCCAACAAAAAAGAGAATTGATGCTGCCTGTTGTATGATAAATTGTTTATTTTTAAGCATTAGTTGATTTCTTCATCTTTAATACAAAAATAGTAATCAAAATTAAATTTATGAAATATCAAATTAATACAATAAATTAAATAAAAATAATAATAAATTTTACTTCATCACATAGCTAAGTTCACCGAGTACTACCTACTGAGTAAGATCAACTCCTTCAAAGATGCTCTCAATGATCTTCTGAATCACCCTCAACTTTCAAAATTCTGATTTGAGACTATTCTCATGATTCTGCAATTTTTTTTCTACAGATGAAAGGATGCACCTGAACTATCTTTCCCACAAATCTATCCTGAGGGATTCAGCAATCGTCAGTGCAAATTGAATAGCTCAGGTATTCGGAATGTCAAGACAAACATATTTGATAAAAGCAACAGGAAACATCTATACTATTACCCATCCCAAGCAAAGGAGAAAGGACAAGGACATGTTCAATCAATGAAGCTGAAGATGCCAGCAGCTAAACACTATTGAGCCAACAGATCAGGTAATAACCAGATGCAGATAGTTTTGGAAGAGACAGAGAATCCACAACCTGAAGAACAGCCAATCACCATGCCTAAGGAAAATCTATGGATTCAAACAACAAATGAACAAAATCTTAAATGAAAATGTACAGAAATCCTCCAAAAACACGCAAGAGATTACCAGTTACACAATACGTACGTAGTTAGGAATGTGAGGTGAAGCAAAACCATTCAAAGTCTGCATCAGCAGCAGCAGTCCTGACAGATACTGAAGCAACAAGCTACAGCATAAATTGTACTAGGATTAATTGGAGAATACGCATAGCAATAGAGTACTGTTGACGTATCAGTCCTACATTTTTTAAGTTTGGCATTCTTGGACTGATAAGATTAACTTGGAAAGAAAGCTTCATCTTGTTCCCATTAATCACTATTAAACTTTGCTTCATCTTCACATAAGCCACTGAGCCACTCTTATTATAGAAATCTTCAACTGGTCATTGCATGTTGAGAAATAGGCAAACAGTAAGAGCAAAAAAGAATAAAAATAAGAAAAAAAATCAACACACAAAAAACACAGTAGTTTTTTATACAAATTTTTATGGCTGCATTCTATTGTTGCTTTTGCATGCATGTTTCACTAAGATTTACCTGTAGAGAATTACTTACATGCAACAATATTTTTTTTCAAACAACAAAAGAATGATCTGAATATTAAAAACCTTAGGCTTCATTTGAGACGACTTTCTTATTGCTTCTTAAAATAGTTTTCTAGTTCAAAGATTTAAATTTTTGTACTAGAAAACTGTTTTAAGAAGCAGGAAAAAAACCGTCTATCAAAAATGAAGCCTTAATAGTTGAACTTACAAAATGGGATACCTCTACCTATGGTCATCTTCAAACAATGACATCAAGAGTATCTTTAGTTCAATCACATAGCATGCAAAATTAGATGTTAGAGGAAGGCAAACTTTGACTTCAAAGGCCAAAGAGCCAACTCTTACAGCCACTTTCAACCTACCTTGCAAAACTTTCTTTAAGCAAAACACTATTTTGTTTATTAGTTGTTTTAAGGCTTCGTTTTGGACAGTTTTTTTACTGCTTCTAAAAATAACTTTTTAGTATAAAAATTAAAATTTTTTACTAGAAAACTGTTTTAAGAAGTAATAAAAAAATCGTCCCCAAACAAAACCTTAAACAACTTAATGCAAATAACTTGAAACTTATATCACATTATTGGATTGAAACTAGCCAACAGCTTCAACTAGATGGCTTTAGGAAGAATAAATTTTTTGTTTCAATGACAGACCTGCCCTGAAATACAGTTGAAATCCTTTTAGCTATTAACTTGAACTCACTTACCAGCTTTCTTTTTGCTAAAATAACTGCAACATTTAGCAACATTCAGACTTCCTTAATAGATAGTATACCATCTAATTTACCGGAGTTCTCATATCACTTCATCCAAGCAACCAAATTAGTGAACAAAGCATGCATTAATATATAGTTTTATTGGGATGTGGAAGAAATATGAAAAATATTCGATGAGATTATCAGTATCAAATGTGTCATCACAGCTTCATTCAGTTTAGAAATCCATATATTCTATACAAAGACTAAAATTTCATGATTAGTATCATATTTTCATAGGAACATTCAGTGACAAATGAACAAACACCTAAACAGCAAATAAATTCTAGACCAAAATCCAGCATGCAAAATATCTAATAGGTACAAAATTTCAAGGAATAAAAACAACTGAAACTCGAAAAATTGAAAATATAAGAAACAACAAAAGTTCCAACCAGGAAAAAGCGCCAGCATAGGATGGAATAGGGACCTGCTAAAATCAGGTAAATAAAGACACAAAACCATACAGAAAAAAGAAAAGAACTAAAGCTTAACACAACAAGCCTGAAACAGTGGAAGTGTGGAACTGAAGGTCAATTTCACCGGACCCCCAAATTCAGATCTACTAAGAGATTACAAAAGTTCTATGCACAGATATATAAAAGACTTACTATGCATTGATTTTTAGCCTTTGATGACTGAAAAAACTGCATTGATATTTTGTTGAATTATAGATCTAAGATTCAAATTTGTGAGTGATTTATGACCTTACTACCAGACAAGCTGATAGAGCTTGGACTCGAGAATTTGTGATGAGTATAGAAAGAGAAAAGAAAGTTTGGGGGAAGTATCTCACTAGTTCAAATCTCTCTTTAAAAAGTGCCAAAGATTCAAAATATCCATATTTACTTTTTATTTATAGAAGGGGGTAAAGGAAATGCTACAACCAAAAGAAATAAAAAGTACAACATTAAATAGATCCCAATATGGACTGCCAAGTACCCATGGGCGAGTAAATGTGTCACAACATGACCCGATATGACCCGATATCCCATAGGTCATACTGTGTCTGATTGTGGCAAGACCCAATCTCAAGATCTGGTTGGAGAAAAACTGAAATAAAACTTCTAATTTATATACTACAGAGAGTCACTATTGAATGCAATATAAAATGAAAAAGTATTGAATCTTAAAATGTTTTTCTATATATCATCCAAAAATATATACAATCTAAACTTCATCTACAACAATTCTTGGCAATAAAAAGAATAACAAAATAAAAGCTAAACCTGCAAAAATCAAAACTAACCAAAACATATATACAGCACAAATCGGAGCCTACTATCCAAACTACTCAGCCCGCTCCTTACTCTTTCTTTGGTCTAAAAAATAAAAGTAAAAACAAGAATGAGCTGACACAACTCAGTAGGCTATCGCACTGAAATAAAAAAAAAATTGAAAATATTGTGCTATAAAATTGCTATACGAAAAACAAAAAACTGAAACTAAAGCAGAAGCTGAAATTGAAACCAAATGAATTATAAGAAGGTATTCATTTTATCAGAATGGCTCGATCAGCACGATTTATATATATATTTACAGCTTTATTAAAAAAATTCCACCTCAGTAGCTCGTAGGTCCCAACATAACAAAATCGCACCTCGGTCGCCCACTAACGTTGGCATAACAAAATCTCACCTCGGCCGCCCACTAGCGCTAGCATAACGTACAGAAACCCACCTCGGTCACCTATTGGTGCTGGCATAACAAAATTCAACCTCGATCGCCCACTGTCACCGGCATAACACCACATCACATCATGTCAAAGCATATCACCTTTCTTTCACATTCTTCGATGCATTCAATTAATTAAAGTATTAATTGGACTAAATTTAGAAAATGTCAAAATGTCTTAACGATAAGCAACATAAACACTTCAGAGTGAAAATTCATAATTTCAAAACATAATTAAATTAATATAGATTATGTAAAACATCATTATGAAGCTTTAATTGAACTAAACAATTAATTTTAGATGTCAAAATAAATTTATGAATAGAGAAAAATTGTTGTTTTTTTAAATCACAAGGATAAAAAATTTTAGAATATGCCAAAAATATTTATAATCTCAATCTTTATAACATATAAAAAGTTTTACTAAAACAAATTTATCTTCATTTTTTTATAATAGAAATAAAAATTTGATCGAAAAATTCTCAAAAAATATCTAATTATTAAAAACTTAAATATTCAAAACATAAACTATCTCGAGATGAACAAATTTCCTAAATGGGTCGATGGACGGAAGTGGCTTTACGACTGCCAAACCCTAGTTTTATGTTTCTCTCCTCTATTTTCTTCTCATTTACCCAAAACCAATCTCCATTAACGAAAATGAGATGAAACAAATGAAATTTAATAATATAGGTAAGTGGGATTATATTTTATAATAAATTAATATAAGGGTATATATAAATATAATTATTATAATTGTTTAGATTTTAACGTAAAATTCATATAAATTCTTTTATATTTTCAAATTCGGATATCCAAAAATTATGAAAAAATATTCAAAAGTTAGCTAAGCATGTCTAGAATGATCGGGTGAAATCGATTTGCAAAACATACAGGAGATAGTCTCAAAACCTCCACTTGTACCGACGGGTGCCAATTTCCTTATAAAATGCACCAGTGTCTAAAAATTATTGAAACTAAAACACAAAAATATATATGTTATGATGAAAAAAAGCATATGCGAGGATATAATAGAAGTATAAAGACTTCTATGGACTAAAAATAAATCAGCTTAAAGCAAGTTTTTGCACTTTAATCCACCTAAAGTATAATGTATTATTATTGTGTGATGGAACATTCGATGGTAGGGTGAGAGAGTTTTATCATCATAGTGTTCAACAAAAAAACCCATACATACAGGTTGATAAGGTAAAAGCACATCAAAAGAGATTTTTACTTAGGAAATGTAGAAAGAGAAAAAAAATTGTACGGTGATATCAGTTAAAATGATTCCATTAATATGAGTTATAGGTTACCAAATATGCCCTTTCTTGTAATTTAAGATGATGTTAATACTATTTTTACAGAGATGCATTGTGAACTATGACTTTATTGGTGAAAGAAAGAAGTGCCTTAAGGTGTCTAATTCAAAACTAAAGGCTCAAGCCTAATATGTGGGTGGTTGGGAAAAGATTATTCTGTGCGGACACAGGATGGAGAACCGTCCGATTACATTCAGTACCGAGCGGGGTACATTTTTGGGGTGACATGAAGCATTTTTATTGGTCTCCGGACGGCATCCGCACTCCGCACATAATAATAAATCGTGGTTGAGTGGGTGGGTAGGTTGAGGGGAGAGGAAAAAGTAATTATCCTTTCAATTGAAGTGTTTTGGAGATTCTGCAAGTAAATTTGATTGCCCTAATTTTTTATGATAAAGCTTTTCATCAAAGAAGCATGCAAAGGCATCTTTATGAGTTTATTATCATTATGAATAGCATATCTTCATAGAATAACTTACCAATCCATAAAATAATGCTTCTAATGGATTCAAAAGCAGAGAAGATTATAAAACCAAGTTGTCTAACCCCAAAAGAATCAAGGTGGCTACATAGGCAATTGGCCACCATCATTTTACCTGAAGCAATATAGAAGATTCTTGGACAACAATTGTCGGATTATATCATTGGACCAATGTCGTTCGATTACAATTCTCTGACCATCGTAACTCAATTACTATCATATGATCATTATCATTGAGCTTAGTTAATGACCACTAACTCTATCATCTATGATTATCCACAACATCAACAGACATCATTGTCAAAATGTCGATGCATTTGGCACGTAACAATGACAGAAAATTTAAATTTTATTAACTATGTTCACCAAAAGTCAATGTGTGAGTGAAATATATAACATTAAGTTTTAATATTCTAGAAAATTTAGAATTTATTTAAATACCAACATAATAATTAAGTCATATAAAACCATAAAAAGTTATGCATACTGCTATTATTTTAATTTTGTTCTGAAAATGTGTATATATTTATTTATAACATTTTTAAACACCTTTTCTTTCTACGGATTCCACTGTGGAACTCAGCATGCTCCGTCTTTTCTTCTCATACATCCTCTTCATTAATGAGAGCCCATTTCATTAAATTAATTAAAAGGATGGTCATTGGAATGGGCCAATAAATGGGCCTACAGGTTAACCACTTTGAAACAGAAAACCCTTCAGCCCATTTCACTTAGGCTTTGTGTCTGTTTGATTTCTTTGAGCGGTTCGGAAAAATAGTTGGGAAGTTCTTACGAAAGAAATATTTTGTCTTCAATTTACTGTAGATATTATAAATATAATTTTTTAATTAATTATTTTTTATAGTTATCACATATTAGTAATTCCGATCATAAAATACAGCAAGAAAATAGTAATCAAATAAAATTAATCGCTATAATTTGAAGAACCAAAAAAGAGAAAAATATCTAAAAAAGATGCTTAATTTAGATGATTTTATTACTGTTTTTTAAAGTAAATTTTATTCCAAATTTTTATTTTTAACAAAAAAAAATTATTTTAAAAAGCATTAAGAGAATAATCTCAAATTAAGTCTTAATTAGGATTATCTTCACCATAAACAGCTTATGTGCGCTGTTATGATCGAAATCTACAATTACATTGGTTCTTAGAGTTTAGCCATTCTAATTAACCATCTAATCATCATAAAAACATAAATAAAATAATTAATTAAACAATTATAAAGCATTTTAACGAATCACGATGCATCGAATAGTGGCATCAAACGTAATTATCGTAAAAACCATACCAATTTTCTCGATATCACGAAACGGTCGCATAGAGTTAACATACGACAACGGAAGAAATCTGCGTCGCCGCTGAACAACCCGCAGACAGTCGGCGCATCCGGAATCGCGATACGCTTATCCACCGGCTCGCACCGACACGTGGCAGACATCGGGTAATTCTCTCGAACCGGACCCTGAACCGGAACATAAATCGCTTCCCTTCCCAAGACTAGCCGGTCGTTCTCACGCCTCCTGCCACCTGATTCTGCGCACTGCGGCCTGATTCGTGATTACTGAACCACGGCGCAGGATAACCGTCCGGTTCGCCCCCGCTCTGTCTCCCTCTCCGAACCGGTCCAACCGGTACTAACCGCGATTCCCCCCTGCCGCCTGGCCGGCTGGCCCCCACTCACCCCCGCCGGTCCAGCTCTTTGACCGAGAAACCCGTGACATGGATTCCGTAACCGGCTCGTTCCGGCCCAGCGAGACGTGTCGGCTGCACAGCGACGGTCCTTTGTGGCCCATGACGTGACATGTGAAGTCCGGAGCGGGCTCGGCGACCGAAACTCAGCGACTGCGGACCAATATAGGTCTGCCACGTCAGCCGTGATGCCAGCGTCGCTTCGCTCTCAGGTGAAGAAGCCGGAAGAGGAAACCGCCAGCAACAGGAATGGCTACATATGGCTGTACTAGCGGGGGCAGAGAAGTGGTTCGGGGAGGAGAAGGATGTGACCGAGTTACTGCAGGGCCGACAGCGGCGTGCTCCCGCTTCAGAGCGCAGCACCCTCGTCTCCTTCTACCATTCTACTATCTCTCTCTCTCTTCTGCTTATTTGTGTCAGGGAGATTCCAAATGGTAGAAGACAAAAGGGTGAGTAGACACATTGTGCTTTCATGCACCTTCAATAATACTAAGATTAAAGTATGTAATCTTCAACGCATCCAACAGCACAAGCATTCCATATTTATCGAAAATATTTGATGAAAAATATTGCAAAAATACCTATCAAGTACATATAATCAATTTCCCTTATTATTTTTTTATAAACCAGGGGCAAAAGCCCTTGTATTAATTACAAAAACCAATTACAAGTAAGCCTATACGAAAGAAAAGCAAAAATAACATCTAACAAAAACTTCCCAAGTGTCATAAAAAACAGCAACAAGGGGCAAAATACAATTCAATAGACTCAGAGAAAAAAGATCAGAACCCGTGGCTACTCGCTTCTTCTTATCTCATTTAAAGTGTTTAATATTTTGGGTATTTTTTTCATTTTGAGTTAATCAATATGTGAAGTGAAGAGAGGACAACAACAATAACAACATAAGTCTTTATCACATTAGGTGAGGATTGGCTATATGAATCATTTTCTCCATTGTGCGCTATTGTGTCATGTTTAGAGTTATAAAAAAATATCATTTTTTATATTTTCTAATCATGACTTTTTAGGTATATATCTATCTTTTTTTTAATATAACCAAACATAATACATCCACTATCCTAACCGGATTATGAGAAGGTGAAAGCTAATAAATGTAGTGAAGTGAAGAGAGATAAAAAATGAAAAAAGATTGCATGATGAATAGGAGGATATCTATCTCTTAATATCCATGAGGATATTGATAAATGGTTATAATCTCTTGGCTTCATAGATTCAAATTTCTTATCGTTAATGTCCAATGCCTCTTTTGGAGTCATTTCCTTTCTATTTGGAGATGATGATTTGTATTCTGTGTTCCACAATGTATGAATTAGTTAATCAAACTCATATGTGAATCTTCATGAGATTCTTAAATATTGAATTGATCGATTGTTCTTTTTATCTATCGGTTTGGGATGATGGGTTGAAGTTTTTTTTTGATCTTCTTTTAAATTTCTTGGCATATTTATTAGCATTTTACAATCTTTTTTTTTTTTTCTTAATTTTTGTTATAATATCTTAATAATTGTATTGTAAATTGTAATAGCCTTAAAATCATTTAATTTATTTTGATATTAATATAATATAAACTTATTATATATAATATTAATTTAAAAATAAATCAACAATTTTTAAACAAATTATTAAGCCTATTATGATACATTTTATCATAATATTATCGTAGTTTTTTTCTAGTATAAATTACTCTCCTTCATTATTTATTATCAGACTCATATAAATCATTTTGAAATTTTTATTCTAGTTTTCAAGTCCTATAATTTTAATCTTTTTTTGGTTCGATCTTTTCACAATTACTTTCATATCTTTATTAGCAGTCGATCCCTACGGCTTCTAGGGGTGTCAATATTTGATACGGCCCAAAAACCCGACCCGAACCCAACCCAAAAAATTTGGGTTAGGGTCAACCCGAACCCGAAATGGGTTGGGTTCGGGTTCAGCATTTCGACCCATTTCAAAAATTGGGTCGGGTTTGGGTTAACCCTTTGACCCGAAAGTGACCCGATTTTTTACCCGAAAAACCGATTTTGACCCGAAAAGAGGAGATTGACCCGTTTTTTACCCGAAAATTAGCCATTTTTTTGTTGGAAATGGGTCATTCGGGTCATGTCGGGTTGACCCGGACCCGAAGCGGGTTGGTTTCGGGTCCGAAAAACTAACCCGTTTTTAAAAACGGGTTGACCCGAATAGTGCCGGGTCAATTTCGAGTTCGACCCGAACCCGACCCGTGACCCGAAAATTGACACCCCTACTCGGCTTCATTTGGGATGGATTTTTTATTTTTTTTTCTTAATACAATTTTCTAGTATAAAAAATATTTTTTTTTATTAAAAAGTTGATTCAAAGTGAATCCCAAATGAAGCCTAAGTTTTATATATTTCATTTGGGCTAAGCTCTAACTATCCTGAATAAAATAAATTTGGGAAAAGATCAAAAGAGGAGACTGGTCAGGGCTTACGTATCTCGTACGTCGGGCATTTCCTGCATGGGAAGATGATGGGAAGGATCTATTTGCATGTATTATTCTTACATCTTTCTATTTGCATGCCTACCCTCATGCAACAGGAAATCACGATTGAAATCTAATTTATGTAAAACGGTACTCGGCAATATATGCAAAGATTTTTTTTTCTTCTTCTATGATTTCTTTGCATGCAATGAAAAGTTTGCAGAGTTTTTCTGTAATTAATGTTTTGTCTGCGTATTTTAACGCAATAAACCAGTATGGTTCCAGAATTGGAGATATATATATGTCAGGCATATTTTCGTGAAAGAAATGCTTTGGCTAGTTGCCGAGACAAAGCTTAAATATTTCAAGCTTTTATTTTGAAATATTATATATAATTATCTAGCTATTAATATATTATCACAAGTTCTTAATTAATTTTTTATAATCTGGTGGCTTTATAAGTCATTCATTTTAAAAATTAATTAATTGTGTGAGATTACTCTAATTAAATTTAAATAGGAATGAATTTTACTTCTTTTTTTTTAATATTTGAAATAAATATAGTATTTGAATTATCAATCAACTCCTATATTATATTCGTTTTAAAATTTAATTTAAATATATTAATTATAAATTAATATATATATATATATATATATATATATATATATATATATATATATATATTTAATTAATTTAATTAATTAAAATTTAGTATTTTATATTAAAATTATGAGATCAAATTCCTCTATTTTTCTTAGGCACGGGAGCAATATAAATTGTCCCGACTGCTAAGAGTTGGGTGCTGATATCTCGAAGCTAGAAACAATTGAAGGGAGGATTTTATTTAATAGTTCAGGTAATATTTTTACTTTTAAAAAAATATTTAGCATGATTATTTATGAAAAGCTTTGAATAATGTTAAGTTGTTTGTTATGTTTTTTGAGATATATATAAGAATATTTCTAAATGATGTTAATTTTCATCTGTTTTAATTTTTTAGACCTAATTTAGATGTTATATGTTATAGTAGATCATTGTAATACATCTAATTGTTTTGAGTGATAGTTGGCATTGTTATTTAAAACTAGTTGATTTAATGTATCATATGATATTATTTAGGAGATAGTTGAGATTTGACAAACCGAAATTTTAATTATTCTAATAATATTATTTTTAATTTTTCGTTGATTTAATTAGGCGGGTTCATAAGGAGATCAGAGAGTGGGAAGAAAAAAAGGAAATGAACGAAGTCTCATTTGTTCTCGTTTTATTAATGCGGGTAAAGCGGAGATCATACGGCTGAATTCGTGCGGTAAGCTTGTCGTTGACGTGAAGAGTTCGTGCGCATGGCGTTGGATAGCCGAGAGGCAAGGCGCTAATTTGAGGGATTTTATTTTATCTTTGATATATTATCTAAAAATTATCTTGATCGGCATGAATCTCAAGGCAAAACCCGACCCAGAAACTTCAAAAATTAATTCATGGAGCATCCGAACTCCGATTTCAGCGAGCTTACAGTCAAACTGAGCGTCTCGGAAATACGAACCCAACGACACCAAATTCAACTCAATCCAAGTCCTAATGAGCCCAAATCAAGGACCCGGAGCACTGTTGGAAGGTTCAAACCGCAATTTGAGTTACCAAACGATCTCCGATTTTAACGAGCTTATAATCGAATCGAGCGACTCGACGAGACGAATCCAACGAGCCCAAGATCACTGAATTCTGACATCATTAAGGCCTCCAAATGTTCAACAAATGGTGCACGATCGAAGGGTTCAACATCAGCCGTCCATTCAAACCACTCCCTATTCGCCCACGTTATCACACCTATTTACGAGCTATGCCACTCCAGAAAAACTATAAATATAGCCATCATTCTACACAAAGGGGACAGAAGTGAAAAGAGAGAAGAAGAAGAAGAGAAGAAGGAGAAGGAAGAAGCTCCTCCTCGATCACCATCGGAGTTCTTCCTGCCGCCAAAAGACGCCGGAACTCTGCCGATTTTTTGTGAAACGCAGGGAATTTGCAAAACTTTGTAACTTTGTGAGAAGTTGACTGTAAATTGATCGTCTTGATTTGTAAGACGGATCAACCTTTGTATTTCAAACAAATACTAGTGGAACTTTGCAACTGGGCGAGGCCCCATGATTTTTTCCCTCTTTCGGGTTTTCCATGTAAAAACCTTGGTGTTCACTTCTCTTTTCTGCTTGTGTGTTGAATACTCGTACAACGGTAGGACGTAAATTTACAAACTCTACCACCGCGTATATTCTAGCACGCAACAATCTTATTTTTTTTTTTTTTTTTTTTTTTTTGTGGAGGTCAACAACACGGTATCACTTGAACCATATAACTCTATGGAATAATATGCGTTCACTCATCATGACAATTATTCCACCAGAAAGAAATATAAGGGATGAGTTTGTTGTATATATGAGATGGTACCGATTATGATCTTCCCTGAACATATTGAATGTTCCTGAAGAACCTCCAAAGACGTTCTATCTTAGGCCTTTAGGCGAGTGGATAATGGTAAGGTTGCTTATAAATATGCACTCAAATCTCTACTTATTTGATTACTCATATTTTAATGTAAAATTACATTGTTTAAAAACATGATGATTAATCAGACGCATATTATGCACATCTTTGTTGTTCATCATGAGGAAAGTGCAAATTCGATGTAGTAGACACTTGATGATGTTAATGAGTTGTATTCCAAGCTAGAGGTATCTTTATTTATTGACTACAATTCACTTGATTCCACTAAAGACCATGGGAAACAATGGTCTAGTAGAGGCTGTAATGAGGATCAGAGGTCAAGGAGATCTACATCATATACTCTTCCAAGGATGATGGAAGAGAGCAATCAGAAAAGAGGTATATATGAACATTTGAGACAGTTAATGTATGTATGGTCTGTCGAATAGGGTGTGACATCACAGCTCGTTGTAGGATTTCCTACTATGATGGGGGGCAAGGGTCATTAGAGGTAAGACCATCAACACAATATTAAAATTAGAATGGCCTACAATGGGTCAACAATGTTTTTGTCTACTATATAGGTACTCATGCATCGCTACAAACGTCGAGTATGTAGATCCCTTCATGGATTAATCCATTTTGATTGCCACTATCTTTTACATAGCAGAATGAATTCCTCCAGCAAACTCAACCACCACAAATCACTGTAGACAAGGAGAGAGAAGATAGAAATGCTGTTGACATCCAGTTATATCCAATGACAAGTCGACCGCCTGATAGGTACACAATAGGGAGTGCAGCCATCCCCAAACGTAAGAACAAGAGTTAGGGAACAAGCTTGCGATTATGTGTGTTGTGTCGATGTAATTGAACCATATTTCTTATTTTACCAATATGAACTTCTCTTTTTAATTATGAATTTTTAATATCATAAGGGATGCTCATAAGTATTTATCTAAACTAAAATATAGTTTCACAAGTATTAATCTCAAGTATATCTTTATTTTTTATGAAGAAACACATACAATCAACTATATACCATATTAAAATACATAAACACACTAGATATTAAATATAATAAGCATGTGAAGAAATTACAAATAAAGCTAACATTCATACAACTATATAGCTTTATTATTTCCTAAACAACATACGTAGACGTGCTTAGAGTTGAGTTTGAGTTGGGCACCATTTGAGATGAAACTCAAACTCATACTGAAGGTCTTTCCAGTCCTCACTATTCAAGAAATTTCTAGTCTTACCTTTATGTGATAGCTCTTTCATCCAATTATTATAGAATTCCCAAATGAATTCGTCATATCTAAATTTTCAATGGTAATATAAAATTGCATGCGCAATGTCAAGGTTGTTGCACTTAACATCTGGCAAATGTCTACACTCTTTTTCATAGCTCATCTCATGATATTGCATCTAGAAAAAATGAGGACTGATGAGGTGACTATTATCTTTCAAGAACCTTATCTCAAGATATTTTCAACACGTGACATTTAAAAAATATCTTATCTTATAAAGGTTTACCCTCATTATCTCAATATGCACACTATAAAGAGCATCATTCTTATCTTCTAGTTATTCATGGACGGAATACCTAAATATCTTGTTCACATTGGCCTTTTACTTTAACGGACTATCAATGGCCGGTGCTATACAAGCATGCATTTTTTGGCTTGTATCATCAAACCATTCTTTATTAGGGATGTTTATGATCCTTTCAATGCATGCCCAATACAATTTGAGTAACTCAATTAAAATTTTCACAACTATACCTCATATCTCGATGCACCCTTTAAATATCAGGGGTTAAACACATCACACCTTCATATGCAACTTAAAATTATAATATTGTATGATTGGACCTTACAACTTTACATGTCATTCAATATGATATTTTGTTTCAAGCTACAATATCATATTAATGAACAATGAGACAAAATTAAAAGGATTTTATGCTCTGAATTAAATTTGGACAGAGGAATCCAACGACCACATCAACTAAAAGTATTGAATAACTACTATTTTAAAGTACTATTCATAATTAGTCAAATATTAAGATTGGATTATATAATATTAATATTACTTAAATATATTACTAAGGAAAATTTCAATTACCTATTATATAAGCATATCATTAAATCATTTTAATTAGGTAATTATAATTTAATTTTCACATAATTATATATAAGAAGTATTTATATGTAATCACGAATTAATTAACATACTTTTATATAATCAAATTAATTATAATGTAATTATATAATTCTTACAATTAGATTTTGTTACCATATATTTTTATAATTCATTTATTTATTATATAAATTGAAAATTACTAATCACATAATTAATTTTAATGTAATTATGATTTAATAATTATATACTCATAAATTAGTTATTATATAATGGCAGAATACTGCTACTTAACTTTCAAATAAATTAGTTATTAAATAATCGCAGAATACTACTACCTAACTTTCAAATAAATAAAAATGAATAAATTACTAATATAGAATAAATAATTAAAATAAATTAGTTAAATTAATAATAATATATAGTATATAATTAAATTAAAAATATAAATTACTTATATAAATATACGATAAACCCTTATATACGCTCCTAACTAAACTTCGCATGCATCCGTCTCCTCTAAATAAATTCCGAGTAAAAATGCTCCTTTTTATAAATAGGTCAATTTCACATTCATTTATAGAAATAATAAAAATAATTTAATAATCATGAAACAGTTAAGATGGGGAAGGAACACTGTTTAGAGAAAAAAAATTGAGATATTGTCTCAGCTGTTTTATATTATACAATGTTAAGCGACAAAAGAGATATCATAACAATCTAAGCAGTACACTAGTATGGTCCAATCATTGGTTGTTAAACCTCATAATGAGCCTATCAAATTAATTAAACTTTTGTTGATAAAATATTTAAACTATAATAATGAGGGTGAATTAATTAAGTTTGTAAGGACTTTTTTTTTTAACAGAAAACAAAATTTCATTAAATATAAATCATGCGGTTACAACAGCAAGAAACCAATAATTCATGAAAAACAAAAGAAAAATACAGGCCAAAAGCGGTCTCAGTAATTGGCCGCGGCTACCAGCGACCCTGAAGTCAAATACGGACCGTCCCATAAAAGGTTGCCACCAGCTAAGCATCAGGGGCACGAGCCCCAACCACATCATAGCCCTTAGTCTAGCACACCACCAAATCATACAAAGAAAGGAAAAAGCCATTCCCAAAGAGAGCACCTCAACAAAACTTAACAACAAAACACTTAAAATCATCGTCTGCGACGGCCTCTACCCCAAAATTTCCCCCGAGATGCAACATTGATAATCGGTTTAGCACTGACCAAAGAAAAATCATTGCCTAGGTCAGAGCCTGTACAACAATCCAGAGAATCCAAATCATCATCAAAAAATTCGGAATCCACTTCACCATATGACAAACCATGCAACAACTGATTCCTAATATTCAATCCAGACGAATCCCCTAAACAGTTAGCCATAGCTTGCATATTGATCAAATTAACTGGAACCTCAATTAATCTATTGAGAACCGGGCTACCGTCCTCCCTGATATCAATCGAATGAGGCGCAGCCTCAGCCAAGACGGAACCCACATCACCAGTCTCAATCAAAACATCACCACTTTCCAAATTAACTAAGTTTCCCGTAGAGGCCGGCTCCAAAATAACATTGCTAACATAAGTTACAGCAATAGGAAGAAAAAGTGTAGCATTTGGAGATAACGCAACCGAGCAAAAATCAGACGATATACCGCCAACACCACACACCTCATTATTAACCAGATCAGGAGCAGTCGCATTTACACTTCCCAGCTCTAAAGGAACTGATACAACATCTAAAGTAGTATTAGTAGTTTCAACCATTAAAAGAAGAGAAAAATCCATGGAAGCATTAACATTAAGGCAATCAACCACACCAACCCCTCCAATCGGAACCTCACCATTCACGCCCTTCACCGATACAGAAATCCCCTCAACACCCGGGGAACAAACCGGATTTTGCACAGCATGGAAATCAGGATTTAAACCAATATTCACATTTTCACACTCCCCAGACTTCACAAAAGTCGCATTCAAACCAATACCCACCCCACCACAAGCAATAGGAGGAGGGTTAGTGTTCTGGGTGATAGGAGCAGAAGGTAGACAATTTCCGATCGAGTGACCAATAGATTTACAACCGACACAAAAGTTGAAAAACTCGTCAAAAATGACTTCTTGCGTATAACCTAGAGTTTTTGAACCTAACCAAACTTGTTTAGGATATGATTTCGTAATATCTAATTCAACAAGCACACGAGCAATCGACGGACGGGAACATATAGCCGTAGCTTCATCAATTTTCAGCGGTTTCCCAAACAAACTTCCAAGCCCAGAGAGAATACGAGGCGAAAAGAAGTGTGGACGAAGACGAGGGAAAGATATCCAGATAGGAATCACCGGCGATTCCACACCAATGTCCAATGTCGGAGACCACTTCGTCAGTTTCATAAAACAATTAAAAACAAGATAAGAACGGTGACAGAAAACTCTACAATAATCCAAATCATTCGCTAACTTGATAAATATATGAGAATGATCTAAAAGTGTGATAAAGACCTCACTCTTTAACTTCAAATTAAAAAAAAAAAAAAACTTACGAATAGCTTCCAAAGAAGGTCTTTTAGAAGGAAAAAAACCAACCAGAGAAAATTGAAAAGGGGCAGCAGGATCATTAATTTCCACATCTGAAACCCAAAGTGACGGGAGACCACGGAACGTGGAGGCCTGCAAATCCGGAAAAGAAGATTTCGGACCAGCCAAAGCTTGAAGAAATGACCGAGAAAGAGAAGACCCCTCTAAAAAACCGGGGTCTTTTAACTTAACAGAAACCATGCCGGCTAGCCGGCAAGGAGCAAAAAAAAACTATCCAAATGAAAAACGGAAGCAGGGAAAACGAAAACTTCCCCCAAACGAACGAACGCCAGGGAGAGAAGCCCCCACCGGGACGGGGAGAGCTCCCGCCGCCACCAAACCCACAGAGCCACGAAAAACCCTAGCAATTTAACACATGATGTGATTAAGTTGGTAAGGACTTGATGTTAATATATTCTCTTTAATGCTAATCTAAGATTAGCTAAGAGAGAGAGAGAGAGAGAGAGAGAGAGAGAGAGAGAGAGAGAGAGAGAGAGAGAGAGAGAGAGAGAGAATAGGCAAGAAGTTCTATGATTTTATTACTCGAAAGTAGAAATATCGAGGAAAATATATTGTTATGTCTACTTCGGCCTGCCCTCTCGCCCTTATATATATAATCTTATAGAAAAATTTGGATTAAAAGGTAAATATATGAATGATAATTAGATGTTACCAAACAAATGATATCCTAATTATACATTGTTAACGATATGAGATATGCGTTGGAGTCTTTCATACGTAAGATGAGCCAAAATGTAACCACTGTCATGACCGATCTGATTTACCTATGCGATCTTCCTTTTTTAACCGACTTGATTAACTCAAACTCAACCTGAGCTATTTGGGGATGCACATCCTACACTCAAAAAGTCAAAATATTTCAAATCAAGTGGCAATTGTGTTTTTTTTTTTTTTCCGTTGTTGATTTTCAAAACATTAGTGTATAATTTTCACAAAACATATTTAAACAAATTAGCAAGGTAAATATAATTGTTGTGGGCTAGAATATACGCTGCAATAGAGTTAAAAACTTTTGTCTCAGTGTTGTATAAATATCCAGCACCCAAATAAAAGAAAAAAATGAACATCGGAAATTTTATATGAAAATCCCTGGAAGAGGGAAAAACCATGGGGCCAAGCCAAGTTGAAATGATTCCACTATTATTTTGTTAGAATACAAGTGGCTGACTCGTCCTTGAAATTGAGGACGATCAGATTACAATAATCATCCATAAGGTTGAAATCCATTAACTAGCAGAGATCAGAAATTCGGCAACATTTAATGGTTTGGCGAAAATCTGTCTTCAATTGACGGTCTAGTGGAAGTCCGGCGTCAGTTGCCAGTTGGGCATAAGTCCAACGCCAGTCGACGGTAGTTGGGCATATGATCCCGAATTTAATTTTTAAATTTTCCAACTTGATTTTGCTTCGAGATTCGTCCCGATCAAGATAATTTTTTGATGATATATCAAAAATAAAATAAAAATAATAATCTTAGTTTGTAGCTAAACAAATTTGTACTTCATACTTTAAATGACTCTAAAAAATCATATGATCCATATGAATCACGAGGAAAACTTTTAATTGAAAACTATGTCGTAGGTAATCATTGAGACTTCTTGTCTTGCATGAATACTATTGTGCCGTTATGATCATCGGTCAGTAAAACATGCTATGTTGAAGCCCACCCATAGATCCAACAGTCCAATCAACAGCAAGATGGTGAACGAAGCAATATCCATAGCATCACATATCAATCTATTAAAAAAAAAAAAAAAAAAAAAAAAAAAAAAAAAAAAATTTAGCAAATAGTAGTAGATGGAAAATTTGAGCTTGTTTCACTTTGTCTATGTTAATTTTAAAATCAAATCAATTCAGCTATTAATATCATATATTTTATAAACAAATAAATATCATAGAAGTTAAAAATAAATGCAAAATCTCAAAAAAAATCTAAAAACTACAAAATCTATCTCGATAAAAAAGATATTAAAATGCCCTCATTAAAATTTTTTCCCTTCTTAGGCCCAAATTGAAATCGTTTTACTCACTATGGCATTAGGGGTGAAGAACTAAGTAGGTCGTACTATAGTGTAAGAATCTTTGGACTGTGACATTTATGAGATAATAATGCCTGAACTGCTTCCTTTTGAAATTACCTTTCAAAACCTTTGATTTTCAGCAAAATAAGAACCAAATACGCATTCGTATTAAGAGGCCTTTTTATCGCAAGTGTTAAAATTTTAGGAAATTTTAATAGAACGTAATACTTTTAAAATTTATGAAAGTATTCGAGGGCGGATCCAACCTTAATTTTCAGGGGGTATTAGGACACGTGTATTTGTAATACTAAATTGTGATCACTGTATTTACGAGAATACCTGTAAATCTCTTATAAATAAAATAGCTCTGCTCTCTTGGTGAGTAAGACAGAACATTTCCTTTCTCTGTCATTATCTTCTTGTTCTTGAATCTCTACATGGTATCAGATAGGTTCCTCTCCTGAGTAATTTTCCTTCTCTCATGGCCGATCATCTTCCTCTCTCGTCTCAATCTGACGAAACTCACGGTGATGTCTCTTCTCAATCTACAATCTCTCCCGCCCTCAAATTTGTCGTTACTAATCTCAAAACGCTAGTTCCGCATCAACTATCCCCTGACAATTACCCCATATGGCGAAGTCAGATCTTAAAATTACTTCGTGCAAATGGGTTCGCTAATTTCCTCGAATCTGCTCCTCTCTCCGCGCACGAACAAATCACCGATCGGAATCTTGCTGCGGCAATCTGCTCCACGATTTCCTCGTCGGTGCTACCCTATATCATTCATCTTGATCTCACGTCAGAAATCTGGAAAGTTCTTGAAACAAGGTTCCAATCGTCTTGCCGCTCCAAGGTCATCCAGCTCAAGAACGAGCTGCACAACTTCTCGATGAAAACCCTTTCCATGACGCAGTATTTGACTGAAATCAAGAAGATCGTCTATCAAATTGCTTATGCCGGATGCACTGTGGACGCTGAAGACATTATCCTATACATCCTAAACGGTCTTCCGTCGCAGTATCAACCATTCAAAACTTCAATTCGGACAATGCTGAACCCGATCAGTCTTGATAATCTTTACACGCTCTTAGTCAGTGAAGAAATTCATCTACAGAATGAAGAAGCTCGTCATCCTCCTTCGGTGGATCCTAATACGGCCCTGTATATGCACAGAGGTCATGGACGCAGAAACTCCAACCGACAATCTCAAAATTCCAATCCTAACATTCGCACTACTCAACACAATCATGTTTCTTTCCAAATATGCAACAAGCGTGGACATTCGGCTGATGTATGCTGGCACCGTCTGAACACCGCCTACACATCGCAATCTACTCAAAGAACCAATACGGCACTTCTTGCCAACACTGCCACTCCTTCCAGTGAATGGTTCCTTGACTCAGGAGCCTCATCTCATATGACGAATGAAGCTGACAATCTTACCACTGCATCAACATATCACGGATCGGATAGTGTTATCATTGGGGATGGAAGGTCTATACCCATTGCTCACTCGGGCACGGGAGTCCTTCCAACCCCAAACCGTAAGCTCTTTTTGTCTTAGATTTTGCATCTTCCAGCAATTTCATACAATCTTATATCTATTTCTAATCTTGTAAAAGATAACAATATTTCGGTCACATTTGATCCTCTTGGTTTCACTGTTAAGGACTTGATGACGCAGCAAACACTACTTCAAGGACCATGTAAAAATGGTCTCTACCCGATCCATCAGACAATTTCCAGCACAAGACCTTCCGCATTAGCTGCTACTCGAACATCTTCTACTACATGGCACAACAGACTGGGACATCCGCATCAAAGAATCTTCCAGCATATTGCTCGCTCGAATCCTCTGCTTCATACACCACAACATAGTTTCAATTGTTTTTCTTGTATGACTTATAAGGGTCATAAGTTGCCCTTTACAAATTTTGTATCTCGTAAAACTGAACCTCTCGCTTTGATACACTCTGATGTTTGGGGACCCTCACCGGTCTCTTCCCATCAGGGATATCGCTATTATATTTTGTTCATTGATGACTTTTCTCATAAATACATATATAAATAAAAGTATAGAGTTTTGTTTTTCATAAATATCCTTACAACCAAAAGTTGTTCTGAGGGCGCTGCCTCTCAACCCCTATTTGTTCATCGTTGTACGTTTCACAGATATGTTGGGGGTCCAAGGGGGCAGTGCCCGGAATAAATATTGGTTATAAGGATATTTTTAGATTCTCTTTACTATTTCTCTTTGTATTTGGTTCGTCGTTCCATAACGGTAATATCTCTACACAATATGTTTAATTATGTTTGGGCAATTGCCCAAAGACCATAGTATTTTAAAACATTTAGGGGGCAATTACCTAAAAACCCTTGTAATAGAGACTAAAAAATATATGAAGGGAGATAAATTACATAAACAATCATATAATAAAGGTTTTATTTTTCAGTGGGGTCAACTGCAACCCCCCCCCCCCCCCCCCCCCCCCCCCCCCCCACCTTAAGGTGGATCCGCCTATGAAAGTACCCTATTATGTTTGGTTACAACCATTAAATATTAATCTAAAAATTGCTTTTAGCCAACCAACGCATAAACTTTCTAAACCCAGATATTCCAAATACAATACACTCAATACTTTTCAAATCAAACAACGCCATAGTTCATAGTACTATTATTACCCTCCAAATTATGTTTTATGATTATAGTCCTCTAATCGTTGTCACCGACAACAATACTCTAGCCATCATCACCAACAATATGAATGCATGTCATCGCCAATAAATCATCAGCAAAAGATCTCAATTTTATTTTCCGACAATCACCATCAACAATAATCATCAACAATCCTAACTACGTACCATTCTCACATTTTCATTATCCGACTATTAGCATTTAAGCATATTGTTTTCTCCACATGTTGTGGTTGATCCAATGAGTTGTGTTGTTGGTTCAAATTCTAACAATTTGGGTAGACCTAATGCTATAAGTTATTGTATTTCTTATAGGAGTGTTTCTACTCCTATTTATGTGGATGGTTCGAAGGAGAAGAATAATGTTTTATGTGAGATTAATGGGGATGTTGGGCATGAGCTGTCTAGGGGGGATGTTGGGCATGAGCTCTCTAGTGGTTCAGTCCATCATGTTTCTCCTCATACTCCAGTGGATTTGATTGTGGTTGCTTGTGAAGTGATACCTATTGTTTCTTCTCCTACTGTTCAGGTCTATGGCTAGGTTGTAAAGGTCCCAATTAATTTAATTTCTACTAATGATTTAGCTACCCATGTGGTTGTTAGACCGGGGGACAGTGTTAGATGACAAACTGATTGGCTTGAATGCTCATATTCTTCTGAGGTTGAAGAAGTGAATGTAGGTAATCAACATATTATTTTGCAAGATGATCATTTTTGGGTGGGAAAACGTCAGAAGCAGAAATCAAAACAATAGCTTTTTTTGGACGTGCTATCCTTAGTTAGCCTTTGTAGCTTTTTATGGATGATTTCTTTTTTGGCCATGCGGATTATCTGTTTTATTTGGGCTATGATATGGCTCGGGCTCATCACTCTAGATCTGTGGCTAGTTGGCAACCTTTGGTGGTGGTTCTTCTGAGCGATGCTGGTGGTTGGTTGGCTTTTTGGTGGATTATTGCTCACTCACTCCTCTGGATGGTTCTTGCCTGTATTCAGAGTGATTGGTAGTCTTTGCCTTTACTGAGCCCGCTGGCTTTATGCGCCTACTTTTTTCTTGTTTGAGCTTCCCATTGTTATCTTCTTATGTATCAGGTTTATATTTCCAGGCTTTCTGATGGGTTATCCCTTGATTACACCTTTTATTTTCATGGAATAAGATTATTATTTTTTTCAGAAAAAAATTGTAGATACCTAATTTTTGCATTCTCTATGTGAGGAATCAAATAATTATTCTCAGCCCGTATCTAAACACACATTTATCAGTTGTAAAGAAAAGATGTTTCTTGTATCTTTTATTATATAGTGGATTATTGCATATGGATGAGACCCCATCATTTTTAAAACTTCCACGTAAAAAAATTTAAAATATCTTTCAATTTTTTGTATAAAGCTAAGATATAAAGCAAATACTCTATCACCACTATATTTATAGTACCTAATAATTATATATATATTTTATCAAATATAAAAAGATATGAGTTTTTTTTTTTTACTTTAATTAATTTAATTAAAAATTCACATGCATCACATCACATATGCAACTTCTAGAACCAACAAAATATCCTTGGAAGCCTAAACTCCCAATCTATAAACTCAAATACCAAAATAAATAAAAGTTTATGATGCACCAACACTTCTTAATAACAAAATGCGTTGGGTTGGAGAGATATAAGAACACGCGCATTTGCCTCATACGCACCTAATACATGTTGAACAGATCATCTATTTTTTAATTAAAAAATACTAAAAAATTAACTAACAAGCATATCCAAAAAACATTCTCTTTTTTTTTTAATACAATAGTTAATCATTTTAATGGCTCTTTAACACTAATTTTACTTTCTTTATTCCTCCTTCTTTTCATATGATTTTTTAAATAGCATAATATTTAAAAAAACAATTATTTTAATATTAAGCTATTAATATAAAATATTCATATTTTAAATCAATTTAAATATATATTTTTTATTTTATGAGTAATTAAAATAAATTTAATATTATATGAATTCTACTGAACAGCTTACATAACCCTCCAAATCAAGGTGGCTTTCTTGACCCAACAGCAAATTCCATTTATGCCCCTCCCACTTCCTCTCTGTGGCTCTGTGTCTGTGTCACCCTATTCAAAGTTCAAACCACCTAAACGACAAACGATCTCCCTTCTTCTCTCTCACTGCTCATCAAAATATGCTTATATAAATACTAACCCAAACCCTCCATACCACCACCTTACAGATCCCTAAATCCTCCACCAACACAAGCAATCAATGTCTTCCACAGTCGCCAGCACAATCGACGCCGGCGCCATCCGCCGCCGCCGACCTGACTCTCCTGACCCGGAACCCGATCCATCCGAGCCGCGCCGAGAACGCTGCCCTCGTTGCAGCTCACGCGACACAAAGTTCTGTTACTATAACAACTACAACACTTCCCAACCCCGTCACTTCTGCAAATCCTGCCGTCGCTATTGGACCCTTGGTGGATCTCTCCGTAACGTCCCCATCGGCGGCTCCTCTCGCAAGCGCCTCCGCCCCGCCGCCGCGCCTCCTCCTACACAGCCCCTCTCAGCAGTCCCTCCGCCGCCTTCGGTCGAGGTCGGATTCTCGCCGCTGCCGATTGGGTTCCCGCCGGGCCTGGGCGAGGGCATAATGGATAAGAGGATCGGTTTTGATCTTGGCCTTGGACTTGGTATTGGTCCCGGGCCGCTGCTTTGGCCATTATCTTTGTTTGAGGAGGACGTCGTGGGGGACACATGGCGGATAGATAGCGGAGGTGAGACATTCGGGGCAACTACGGCGGTGTGGAAGGATGTGGGATTTTCAGCGCCGATGGATGGTGGCGCCGGTGGTGTCGGTGCGCCGGAGAGGAAAGTTCATTAGTTAGTGGCGCTTTCGTGGATAGGTGGAAATTTTGGAGCCTTCTCCAGTTTTGGGTTTATGTTTATGGTGGGGTGTTTCTCAGGAACAGATTACCGCAGGACACTTGTTTTCTATTTGGCTCTTCTCTACTCCAATCTCGTGAATATGAGTGACGTTTTAGTTTATTTTCTAAATGGTAATGATATAGTTTTTCTAAATTTGTTTTTGCTTTAAAATTTCATAATCGATTTTAATTTTTCATGTTTTATTTCATTCCATCAAATAAATTGAAATAAAAAATTCATGCTCATTTCTAATGTATAAATGATCATCTTAAGTAAATTATGCATTCTCTTTCTTATTAGGCAATTTTGTTTTTCATATGAAATTTTGTTTTATAAATAAGAGTCATAATTATATTTATTATTTGTTTGAATATAATTAAAAAACAAATTGAAATTTGAAACTACATAAATTACAGAGATGGTATTTTGGTTTATAGAGAAACTCCTTATTCTCTGTTCGATGAATGCTCTCTCTCTCTCTCTCTCTCTCTCTCTCTCTCTCTCTATATATATATATATATATATATATATATATATATATATATATATATATATATATATATATATATACCATTTTCTATCTTTTAATATACATCCACTTGAAGTATTATTCCTATCATATTTTTATTCAGGCAAATTAAATAACTTTTAAAGTATTTTTCGAGCCAAAATATCTCTAATGATGAATGATTCTTTATATTTAAGGATGTTCATTAAAATTTAAGATAAATAATCTCCCTTTTTATTGATGTAAAATTTCTTTTTTCTTGACATTAAATTTAAATAAGCTGAACTTAATTAAAATATTTTGTTGAATGAAAATTAATTATTTGTTATTTGAGATCATATAAGGATTTGATATGAATGGGGCGAAATTCCATTGTAATATGAATGAGCATTTGACCTTATGTAAAAAAAATCAGTTTTACTTTTAAGGAGAGTATTTTTGAAAATTTGCTCCTACCTAAAATTTTTTTGCCCTATCTTAAAGGGTTTTGTCTGCATTCAATCTCAATCTTATTTACGCACGCCCAGTCGCTCACTGTTTCTCTCATCTCTTTTGTATTTATAGGATGTCATATGTTGGCAATCTATTACCTACTACTTATATGTCGCCATCTCATATCTATGCTTCTCTAATCACTCACCTCGCTTCTCTGATCACTCACCTCGAACATTGCCCACCTTCAAAATGTAAAGTTGGTTTTGTCATAGGCCTTAACTATTCGTAGACCGATATGAAAATTCCGTAATAAAGTCAATAAAGGCATCAAAGGTGTATAGAGAAGATATATTGTCAAAGCTAAGATAGTGATGACTCTCCAAAATGGTGCCTATGGTGGCAAGGAGCCATAAGCATGAGGTGTACGTTGAGGTGGTGTCGATGGAACATCACACGGCGCAGGGGCCACAGTTGTTATTTAGCATGGTGAACACTGAACAACAATGAGTTGCCGAACTATGAAGCTAATGAGAAGAATTCTAAGAAAGTTTACAAGAAGGGCATGGAGAAGCTGTCATAGGGGCACTAAGAATCTATTAGCAGGGCACGATGAAGGCACGACAAAACATCATTACGATGATATTTAAGAGTTTATTTGTCTAATTCATAAACATAATAAGAAACACCTTCTTATTGTAATTTAATATTCATTACATAAATCACTTTAATGATTAACTTATTTTCAATTCAAGATAATAAAATATATATTACAATAATTTTAAAGAAGACAAAAAAATGATTACGTTATTTTTAATGAAATATAACAACACAAAACTCTAATATTTTAAAGCACAATCTTAATGCCAGTCTGAATAAAAGTTATTTTTTATGTAAAATATTTTTGTTATGAATCTGAATATTTATTACACCATAAAAAAAAATTTATTTTGTTAGGCAAATGATAGGAAAGTTGGTCGCATGAGGCTATTTTTTAGTATATTAAAAATCAATTTTCCATACCTCTCTGTCATTAAAATATTTAAATATGTTCATTATAAATCATAAAGTGATAGAAGCTGAAGGCTATGAGTTGCAGATGAGCATGTCCACATGTTCAACTCCAAAACCAATCTGAAGTAGAAGATTATGGGTGTAAAAAATTGGAAAAATTATTAGGTGCGGAGTGCGCATCGTCCGCACAAGCACTTGGTATCGCTGGTACCCAGCGGCACCGAGTGCGGATACCACTAGGTACCCAATGCTTGTGCGGACGGTTCTCCCCGTCCGCACTCCGCACCTAATAATCTCTCCAAAAATTGACCTAGCTCAAATTCGGCCCAAAAAATTTGGATTCAAAATGATATATTTAATAAATAGGTTTGGCTATGTCTCGGATTCCAAACAGTTTGTTAAACGGGTTGCATTCAAGTTGACCTATAAATTCAATTTTGACCCAAAAGTGACTCGTTTGATTGTTATTTTTTTTTTCAAACTCATTTGCTTGTTAGTATAATCTCCGTATTTTATTAATCAATTTATCAAAACCCTATAGTTAAAAAGTAAAAAAAATGAATCAAAACGAGTTAGTGTTGGGTTCGATCATTTGGGGTGCCATCAAGTAAGGTTCCGATTCATTATTTTGATCTATTTATTAAACGATGCAAGTTCAAGTTGAGTGAATTCGGTTCGGTTCAATTTCATGTCGGATCAAAATCCCTATTGCAATCGCCCTAAATAAGCCCTGAAATTAAAATCTAAAATCAAAGTAATTTCTTTTTGAACAAATAAGAGGAAGGAGAGTGGCCTTTATTTTTTGCCTTCTACCAAGCCAAATTATTTCTAAATTCACTAAACTTTTGTGTTAAAGACAAACGTAAACTCATTTAATTTTACGCAAAATTTGACTTCTCTTTGGCCAAAGTTTTGTCAGCACAGTCTTTGATGCAAAATTTAAAATATAATTAGATAATTTCTCAATTATTTTATTTTATCAAATAATCCTTCAAAATATTAATTTTTATAAAAAAAAATATTTATATACAATTTTGCAATAGTTTCACAATCATGAGTAATATATTTTTGCAATATTTTTAAGAGAAACTAATTATAACATTGCATATCGTATTTATTAAAAGGTCAAATATGATATTTTATTTATTTATTATCGTTATTTATTTTATAATATTAATCATTTGAGTAATTTTTATTTTATTATATTTATTTTCAAATTTAAATCTCGTCATCCAATTATTACTAGTCAAGTATTAGTTGTTAATTAATGATATTCATTTTATGTTTATTGTACATTCGTTAATAACAAAAAAAAAATCATTCAGATTAATAGGGTTCAATATTATTATTACTTGGTTTATTTTTCAATAATTATATGGCATAAAAAATTAACTGATGAAAGAAAGAGGTTCTATGGTTGTTGCGTCCTGGAATATTCGCGGTGGTAGAGAAATATAAAATTTAATGTCATAACTTTGTACGAAGATCTAGCACACAAACAGATAAAAGAGAGGGTGTAATGTTCATAAGAGACACCAGAGTTTTTAGGTCGAAACCCTTGAAAAGAAGGAAAACCCACGGAGCCCAACCCAGTCTAAATGAATCCACTACTGTTTGCAGTCCATTACAAATGAGGCCCTTCCTTAAGATGAATGTCTTAGCTCGATGTGGCAAATATACATCATACATAATATAATACATGGTGGGAGTTGGATGAATCAATGTTGACATGTTTGTTTGGGGCGGCAGAACCATAGTCGGCAAGCGATGTAGGTCGTAAGAATCATAGTTGGCGGGTGATGGAGGTCGGAAGGACCAAAGTCGACGGCGATAGAGGTCGGAAAGACCACTGTATGACTACAGAGACCGGAAGAATCATAGTCGACGGGCGACAGAGGTCAGAAAGAACGTAGTCGTCGAGCGACATAGGTAAGAAGGATCGTTGTATGACGACGGATATTGGAAATATCGTAGTCGGCGGGCGATGGGGGTTAGAAGGACCGTTGTCGGCAGACGACATAAGTTAGAAGAACTGTAGTTGGTAGGCGACGAAGGTCGGGAGGACCTAGTCGGCTGAGATTGGAGTCGACATGCGACAGAGGTTCAAAGGACCGTAGTCGAATGACAGTGGTTGGGAGGATTGGCGGAAGTTTTGACGGTGGTCGGCAGACGGGCGGAATTCTAGCGGTGGTAGGTGGATGGGCGGAAGTCCGGCAGTGGTCGGCGGACGAATAGAAGTCCGGCGGAGGTCAGCGAACTGGTGTAAGTCCGGCGGCGGTCGACAGACTAGCAAAAGTTCTTCGATAGTTGGGAAGAACTCTAGTGGTGGTCGGGATGAACTCCAACGGTGGTTGGGATGAACTCCAACGGTGGTCGGGATGAACTCTGACGATGCTCGGGAAGAACTTCGGCGGTGGTCGATGGCAAGAGAGCTCTCAAACTCCTCTGTTCCTTTCCTTCTTCCTCCTCCCCCTCTCATAAGAATAGTGGGGTCTATTTATATTTTTTTAGAGTGACATGACTTGTAAATATGTGGAGGATCAAGGTCAAAATGAGAGTGATTTGAATGGACGGCTGCTATTGATCCCCTTGATCATGGACCATTTAATGGTCATTTGAAAGCTTTAATGATATCGGAATTCAGTGATCTTGGGCTCTTTGGATTCCTCTCTTCGAGCCGCTTGATTCGAATGTAAGCAAGTCATGTTTAGAAACCGTTTGATAATCTAAATGGTGGTTCGAACCCTCCAACATCGCTTCGAACACTTGATTTGGACCTATTTGGGCTCGGATTTAGTCGAATTTGGTTTTGTTGTGTTCGTATTCTCGACACATTTAGTTCGACTATAGGTTTGCTGAAATCGGAATTTAGATGGTCCCATATTTAATTTTGGAAGCTTTCAACTCAATTTTGCATCGAGATTCGTGTCTGGTCAAGATAATTTTTTTGAAGTCAAAGGTATTTTAAAAAATCAAATTTCATCGCTTCAGATGGGACGAGAAGTAAAGAATTTGGGAGAAGATGTCCTGTTTAATTAGGATAATTTAAAATTATTAAATTTATTTTTAGCTGAATGTAAAATGAAATAAATTAGTTAATTGTTTATGTACTATATTCATAAAAATAAATTCAAATATTTTAAAATTTATATAAAATATTAATCAATATAGAAATGTTATAATCTAAACTTTTTCTGGCGGAAAATTTTGATGGTGTAATGAGACAGCTACAACTTTCTATAAATGTAACTGTAAAGCTATTGTGAAGAAAGCAGCTCTTTTAAAAGTTGTTGTAGAAAACAATTTCTTAGCATAAAAATTTATTGAAAGCAACAAAGAAGCAACGCCCAAACAAAAACTATAGTTGCAATGTGATTAGTAAAACAGTAAGAAAGCTACTCCAAACAAAGCTTCATGCTAAATTTGGGATAGCTTTAGGCCACTAATTTTTGGCTGCTTTCAAGAAAATTTTATGCTAAGAAATAACTTTACAATACAATAAAAAAGCCATTCCAAACGATAACTATTATAGATTTTTTTCCAAGCGAAAATATATATATATATTATATATATTTTAAAGCAAATCATATGTTATTAATAATATTATAATATCCAATCTAAATATTATATCTATGTATCATATATTATATTATATTTTTATTTTTTAATTTATTTGTTTCATTATGGAGCACTATTTTATTTCATAATTGGCCTTGTCAATGTTGTCTTGTACAAAATTTTGTTAACTTAGAATACCATTATGTCACATGCTACAGAATTAAAAGGCATTTCTCTCCTCTTTATTATAGTTTGTGGATTCTCCTGCTAAAAAATGGAATATCATTTGACTAACAAAGAGGATTAAGGCTGTTAGTTTGATTGAACTCTTGGTAATATGTTTTGACCGAGCTCATAAGTAACCATTCGATTTAATTTTGTACAATTATAGCTTTATTCAATTATTTTGACAATTGCAATAATTAATTTGACTAGGCAATGATTATTGAAATTTTTTATTTTTTTATTAAGAAAATCATTTCTAATAAGGCCATGTTGAGCACTCAACTACCCATTTCTGCTAGTTATGTTTGATCATCTATTGATGGAGAGATTATTACGTGCGAAGTTCGAACACGGAGAACCGTTCAATTTTATGGTTGTGAATAGTAAAAGCATTGCTACTATTTATCACTGCACGTTTACTATTCATAGTCACAAAACCGAACGTCTCTCTTATCCAAAATCCACACGTAATAATCTCTCCTATTGATGATATGGTACTATCTTATCTCATCTCTTTGAAAGAACAATATGACATGATTTACTAAAGCATTGCTTTCATTTTTTTTTTCTTTTAAGGAAATTTGGTTTGATATTATTTTTTTAATTTTAAAATTTGACAGAAGATTATATGTTATGAATTTTAAATATAAAAATTGAATTAGAATTTATTTTATGACAATTAAAATTAATATTGATATGATTATATAAATATTAAAAAATTAATTATAACATTTGAATGGCCTGGAAATTTAATAATACATAGATTAATAACAATGTTTAGAATATATTTCATCATTTTAATTGGTAAAATAAATTAGTAAAATTTAGTCTGTATGTGTCATTTTTTAGAGAAGTTATTCTGTGTTGAGTCCGAACGGAACACTGTATACACACAATATGTATATTGATTTGATACACACTATGTAAAAATATATAAACAGTGTGTACACTCATATATCCGAATAATTCTTCCTATTTGAATTCCACAAAGAATAATTTCTCCATTCTTTGATCTTTTCCATTTTCCCTTACGGGATCTTAGATTGATTGTAAAATCCTTTCATCCAGCAATTTGTTTCTGCAATCTGTATCCTTGTGATCTCTGTATGAGTTCTTATTTACTTGGAACCTCTTGCAATATGTAATGAATAAACTGTACAAATATTAACTAAGTTCTATGTACCTCTGTTCAAAGAATGATGTTCTAAACTTCACACACTCAATTAACGAAGTAAAAGCCAGACTTGGACATTCCTACATTCACAGAATGATGTCCTAAGCTACTAAAGCTGTTGCCGTCCTAAATGGACCATTAATCAGAGACAGATGTAGTTTAGAGCTATTGATTGAGCTTAGTGAGCATAAAATCAGATGGAAGGAAAATATTAATAACTTTGTTAAGTGGACTGGAATATTTATGGCAGTAGAGAGAGAAAAAGTTTAGTGTCTAAGTTTGATACCAAAATTCAACACATACAAATAAAAGAGATGGGTGCAAGAGTTATAAGAAACATTAAGAATTTTACGTGGAAAACCTTTAAAAGAGAAATTCAAGGGGTCTGACCCAGTTGAAATAATTACATTAGTGTTTATAGGTGACTACAATTTGTGCCTTTCCTCGGTGGAGAGGCCTTGGCTCACTGGATCATATAGAGCACATTATGTAGTTGGGGTTGAGAAAAAATCTAATGGAAGGGAGTCATTCTCAGGAGATTGTTGGCGTTTTCATTTGGTTGGCAGGATGACGGAGGTAGGTGGGATTGTAGTCGGCAGATGATGAAAATCGAAGGGTGGTCAGCGATGGTCTAACAATAGTCAGCGACTGGGTGGAAGTCCAGCGGTGGTCGGCAGACAAGGATGGTCCAACGATGGTTGGATGAAAGTCCGACGGCCGTCAGCTGCTGGATTGTAGACTGACAACAGTCGGCAACCAGGCAGTTGTCCAACGATGGTCAGGCAGGAATCCGATGATGGTCGAGGCAGCGGCCGAGCAATCGTCCTACAATGATCGAACAAGAGTCTGGGGGCGGTTGGTGTCTTGGTGGAAGTTCGACGGTGGTCCGAAAATGGTCGGACATGAGTTAATTTGGCGACGTCCGGGTGGAAGTCCAGGCAGTGTCCAAGGTCCCCCATGTGGAAGTGGGGATCTATTTATAGTTTTTAGAAAGTGGCATCCCCTGTAAATATGAATAAGATATGGGGCAAAATGTAGAGTACTCCACTGATGTGCCATATTGATTCCCTCAATCATATTGAATATGGCACTAAAAATAAAAAACAAAACCCCACTCTATATTTGAAGGGGCTCTTTTGGCTTGAGATTCAAAAAAGCATAGAAGCTTACAAAGTCATGGAGATCCATCGGATCACTGTTTGATTAACATTGTCTAACAACATCTAACATACTACTAACAAACACAACCATAATACCACCATCGTCTGGCCATTGTCGTCATACCACCACCATTTTCTATAAAGCTAATGTATGTTGTCGACGCTAACTCTGACTCCCCATGCTAATATCAAGATTTATACCAGACCTCTTTGCCTATAGTCACCTCTGTTCAAAGAAGAACGATCGAATATATGGTACCTAAACCCATTTACAACTTCCACCATGAAACTAATCATCTAGAAGTAGTATCCATTACACTGTATCAATGACTCTTCAATTATAAGAAAAGCATTATTTATAACCAACAACATGCATTATTGAATCATTTCTACTTGACTAGGCCATGTAGTTATCTCTTTTCATATTTTTTTATTTATCATCTTGAATATTTAAATATTCAATAATTATCATTAATACTATATTACCTAAATTGTAGTTAACATACTAATGAACTTACATGACAGTGACATAAACAGTAAAACAAGATCATTAAGCTTTTTTTAGATTCTATATAAAGCCTCGGACGATTTTTTTACTGCTTCTTAAATCAACTTTTTAGTATGAAATTAAAATTTTCTTACTAAAAACTATTTACAAAAAAAAAAAAAGCAAGAAAGCCGCTCCAAACAAAGCCTAAATATGCCTAGCGTTGCTTGTCCGGGTGATGAAGAGCCAGCTGGGCAAAGCCCAGGTCCCTGGTTCGAATCACTTGGCAAACAGTGAAAGCCTTAAGTGTTTGCCCGTGTAAATTGGTGTGGGTTGCATGCTAGGTCGACCGAGATTTTTACTGGCCTAAAAACAGTGCTTTCTCGTAAAAAAAAAAAAAAAAAAAAAAAAAAAAAAAAAAAAAAAAAAAAAAAAAAAAAAAAAAAAAAAAAAAAAAAAAAAAAAAGCTTAACTATCTCTCCACATTTCTTAATTTTTTATCTCAGACGTAAAGAGCATAGTTTTTTTTTTATTGTCATTTCACCCTATCTCACCAATTCAATGGATTCCTTCAAAAGTCAACATTTGAGAACCCAAATCCGGCCTTGGGCAGAATGCCAGCAGTAGAGCTTTGAACTTCTAAAGGTCAAAGCCTCAACGGCCCCACCATAAATAAACAAGAAATATACTAACAACTACTTGAAGTCTAACACCGAAATATATAAATCTAAAACCTTATAGACCATTTACCAATGCCTCTTAATGCAGCCCGACCAACCCGCCCAGTTTAAGTCAAACTTAGCAGCTCAAGAAAGATTCAATATATTTTAAAATGAAAATAATGATGATAGTAACTTAGGATTTTCTTACTGTTTTATTTTTTATATCACAATCATAATTTTGTTTAGTAGTTATGTTTTTATTAATTTCTAAAAATTTATAAAGTCCCAATTTGTAGCAAGCTTGATGATTTAGGTCATTCATTCAACAAGTTGTTATGTCTTGTAAAAATAAAATAAAATTATTGGAAAATAAATGAGATTTATTTACAATATAATTAATCAAACAACATGATTATTTTTTATTTTTTATTTTTTATTTTTAGTTTAAACCCACGGAGGGGCCTACGCGTTGATTAAAGTCAAAATTACAAGTCCTTTAGGAGATTTTCAGCCCGCTAATGCTCAAAGAGCTACAATCAAACGAAAAGAAATAAAAACCTAAGAGCTGAAGACCCCCATCAACTCAAAATACAATAAGGCCTAGGAACATGCTAAAGCGGCACAAAAATAGTGCCCAAAAATGAGAAAGCTCAATAAATATCCAATCAGCATGATTATTTGGAATCATTGAAGTCGCATTCATGATATCATATTTATTTAAAAACTTCTAAAAAAAATTATTGGCAACATTGTAATTTTTACATACGAAGAATCATAATACATAGTTGTGAATCTTTTATCTCTATTGTGTCATGTTAAGAATCAAATTCTCATCTAAATCTAAAAAAGAAAGATAATTACTAATAATTTCAAATTTCTAACCAAGTTTTTTTTTTCTTTCAGAGAAAAAGCATCACTTTATATAATTTCAAGAACAAAAGAGAACAATAAGTAAAAGAAAGGGAAAAAAAAAAACAAGAGGGGAAGGGAAACAAGTACAAGCTTGTTACAAACCCTGCTATCTGTCTCTAATTTTGTTTTATGTTAGTACATGATGTGTATGTTAAAAGACTGAGAAGAAGAAGAAAAAGGAGGAGAAAAATGCCTGGCTTTCCCAAGTATGCCTACGATAAACCATGAACGCTTAGCTGAAAACCCCCCCAATTCTTCACAAGAAAGTAGAGAATAATGGCCAAAAGGAGCCATCAAAGCCATCAAAACCTCCATTTTCTTCTACCTTCATGGTGCTTTTGAGACCAGAGCTGCCTATGAGGAGAAGCATGGGAAACAGTTGATGAGGAGGAGGAAAGACAGGAAGACAGAGAAGTGCTCTCATCTCTGACACTGTGATATACATATTTATTGAGAGCGCTTTAGGGATATATATTGCTTGTTTGTATTGTTTTTATGATTATATAAAGGCATAAAGAGACCAATCAGACAAGTTAATGTTCCCAAAACTGATGAAGAGTACCAGCTTTCTTTGACTGTAAATATGGAAGGCCGGCTTTGGTTGGGGTATGTTTTGTCTGCTCAGCGTGGGGAGGAATTTTATATTCACTTCTCTTCAGTTTTTCTCCTTGTCCTAGGCATCACACTATTATTATTATTATTATTATTATTATTATTATGAGGAGGAGGAGGAGGATTTACATATATAGCATTCAAAATATTAAAATAAAATAAAAAATAGCACCTTCTACTAGAATCCCATCATCCCCTAATGTATTTCTAGTCTTGTGGCATTTTGTCGTCAATTTCATTACATTCGCATGCTATTGATTTCGCCTCTAACCCTCATGCTCGTTCTCTTTTCTTGATCTCTACGTGTCTCTCCACTCTTATAGAAATCCTCGGTAATAAGAAGCAAGGAATTATGCTAGAGCTTATAGGTCGAGGCATCGATGGGTCGAGGCAGGGGGTTACACTCATAATCTCGATGGGAGAAGGCATCACAAGTTCAAGGACGAAGTTGGATAATTTATGTACATGAGCATTGAGGTGTTGCTATTTTTTAGTACGAAAAGATGACATCTTAGTTCTTTCAATTAGAGAATGACTCACTGATGTTCATGAGTATTACGTTTCAATTTTTTTTTTCTCTTGTTGATAATTGATTCCATTAATAGACCACTCAATACCATATTTGACATCATTCTCGTATTTCATTTTTCTCACCAAGATAAGACATTAGACAAGTTTCAGCTAGACTCTCTTACAGAGTTATCAGAGTGTTAGATTGTAAAAATGGTAAAAATTTATATGTTAAATATGTAAATCCTAAGATTTTAGATGTTATATATGTAAAATATCCTAGTCATATATGTGGCTGGGCAAGAAGTTTGTTCAAACATTAATGATCAAGATGACTTTAACAATGAAAAACTCTAAGAAATGCTCTCATAAATATAAAATAACCTGAGATAAATCTCAATTATTACAAATCCTCTCATTACAATGTTAAACCTCAATATTAAATATCCATGAATATATAAAAAATATATATATCATAAAATCATATAATAGAGGACGATTTACACATAGAAGATGATTTTGATTCATATTAATACGGCCAATTAATCTGTATTACTATATTGGTAATATAGAACAGCTAAACTTTACATAAAATACTATACACCATGCTTGCTTGGATTGGAGATATTCAAATTCAAATTTATAGATTAGAAGTGCCGGATTTTGCTACTTGACAACTGCGTTGACCAGACTCGATCCCTCTGTTTATTTTGATTTTTAAGAGCTAACCTCAACTTTAGTGTTGTCACTTTCTATCCGTCGGTATAATTCAATCATATAGTTGTAGCCTACAATCAAGATTACATCACAAATATTTATTTCAAGGAAAGTACGTCGGCCTACCCATCTCTATCGGGTATAACATTTTAATAGTCAACCCGTATTAATTATAGTGTTTTCAGTCAGCGTTTCTTGATCACATACAAACACGTTTATCTTGTATCAGTCACATCATTTTTTATACGCAATTCAATATTATATATGAAATGTAATAATTTATGAAATGCATAAAATCTATATACTATTCATGAACTTCAATTTATATAATGAAAATTAATAATATTATATTCAAAATGCTCATAAGATTTATTTCTTATTCAAAAAGTTACGCGGTAAAAGTTTAATAAATCGGAAGAAAATGTCTTTTTATATATTTTAGAGAGAAAATCCATGAAAACAAATCATTGAAAATAGTGGTAGGAATCGGGTTACCTACTACGATCACAAAAAATTTCACAATATATTTGATAAAGGAAAATGTCCCGAATCGCTTTCACTCTCTTCTACCTCTTATCCCTTTCTTCTTCTGTTTCTCTTCTTACTTCCCTGACAAGCAAGCTGCGCTCTAGGGCAAATGTTTAGATTTTTATTTTAAAATTATTTTCACAATTTTAGGTTATTATGATCTACCACAATAAAAATGGTGTCATCGATATTTTCACAATCAATATGAAATCAAATTAATTCGAAAATAAATTCAATACAAAACAAAACAAAACAAAACAAAATCAAAATCAATTCAATTAGTAAAAATCAATTAATTCAGTTAACAAAATAAATATTACAAGCCAATATTAAATGCATATAATTGAGAACTCTATTGGTGGATCCTCTAGGTATATCTCTGTCATCCTATTGAATTAGACTATAAATTCTAGGTCGTACTCGTGCTAGTGTTAACGTAACATAATGTGCTGACTCTCTATGACCTTCACTAGCTCCTCTTTAATTAGTCCTATGCATGGATCATTCATTGTATCATTTAGATCCAATAGTCCTCTATCTATAGCTATGTATGGACTATTCGGATCTAAATTTTGATCATGTTCCTTGTCGCTGATGTGGATAATCAGCCATTCGATATCCTCATTGTCCACATATGAAATACTATCCAGTTATCAGAAAGCACTGTCAAGTATGCCTCTTACCACATTGGGCGCACTCCCTACAAATGCCTTTGATCCTTTCTACTAATAGAAGATCTACCCTTCTTTTCATTGTTATCTCCTCAAATCAAATCATATGGTCTCTGAAACGCTTCCTACATGGAACTGGCAAATCATTTTCTACTAATTTGGCTCTCTCGACTAATTCAGAAAATTCTTGAATCCTCGGTGTTACTAGCAGATGTCTCAGCTCATCCTTGAGCTCTCTTAGAAACATATAATTTTTTTCTTTTTTTCTACTAATCAAATGTGGAGCGTACAAGCCTAATACAATAAATTTCGCTTCATACTGCATCATTGTCATGTTACCCTATTCCAATCACATAAAGATCTCCTCCATTAGTTGTTGGGCAGAGGATGGTATGAATGAATCTATGAATATAGCTAGAAAACTCTGCCTACAAAATTTTTATATTTACTTTTTTTTTTTTTTTTAACTTCTCAGGCTACCGTCCAATCCATCACTTTTCAGCCTCTCATTCAAATAGCAATGCAGCCAATGGGACTTTCTTGCTCTCTAGATACTACATATTGTTGAATATCTTTTCAATCTGTAGTAACTAATCTTATGCAACTTGTGATTCTACTACTCTCTTGAATAATGATGGCTTCAATTTATGAAACATTTGCAAATATTGATCCTCTTCTAGTTCCCTACATCCAACTGGCAAGTTGCATTTTCAACTGTTTGATCTGGCTAAACAGACTTGGATTGAATCACTCGTGATGTCGATAGATTCGTCTCACCAAGAAGTATGAAATCAAAGTTTGGATAAACCTAAATTTGATTCCATATTTCAATTTAATTTTGCATCAATATTCATGCCCAACCAAATTGATTTTTAATGATGTATTAGTACAATAAAATAATCACTAAAAACATAATAAAAAAAAACAAATTGTGTTTTAACTGAAACGAAATATCTTATATTTGTTAATGTATTTTCATTCAATGCATGCAAAAGAAATCTTTTTCCAATTAGTTAATGTGCATTGGATCCAAATTTGTTGACCAAAGTTAAATAGGCGTCTTCATTCTGGAAGGAAATTTGGACTTTATATAGTCATGAAAGTGAGAATTGGAATAATATATATGTTCTTTATTTCCTTGAAAAAATATACATAAAGTTTATTTCATATCAAATTATACCTGATTTTACCACGAACAACTTATTGAATCCTATCACTAGGGTAGGGAGAAATTGGTTCAAAATTGACCTAGCTCAATCATGATTCAAACCTAGCACGAACTCATTTCGAATCTAGTGTGAACCAAATTTGAACCTTGGGATTTCATGTAATTGTGGCATACGAGGGAACCAAAGCATGGAGAAATTATTCTGTGTGAACAACAGATCATTCAAAAGCGAATCAGAATACATCATATCACCCAATACACAACGGTACACAACCGTGATACACAACAAAAATTGATGTGACACATCCTGATTCGCCACCGGACAAAATTCGCATCTGCGCAGAATAATTTTGCCAAAGCATGCAAGGGAACCACGACATGCTAGCGGTTGGCTATGAAAATAAAAAAAATCTTCAAATCATTAATTAGCTTCTTTTGACACCCATTAAGTAGCCCTTAGTTATGCTGACATACTTGCCTTCAACTCAACTATTGCAACATTTTGAAAAAAAAAAAATCAGATAATCGAGCGATCTCAATACAAATTTAAATTGATTTCTGATACATCATACTCATGTCGAAGTAAATACAAGGACATTAAGGCTTAGTTGGGACTGTTTTTTTTAATGTTTTTTAAAACAATTTTTTAGTACAAAAATTTTTAATTTAGAAAAAAATTTATACTAAACAAATATTTTACAAAGCAGTAAGAAAATCATTCCAAACAAAGCCTAAGACTCACCGTGATTAAAATACAACCTGAGCTAATATATTTCATAACATTTTCGCCATCTGAGCAGAAGATTATAGGATTAATCAGTTCAGCTATAAATAACAGTAGCACAGCAAGATCCATGCAATTCATTAATACTTACATGTTGAGTAAAAGGCACATCTGGAGAGCACCAACTTTTCATCCATTGAAAGGCCCTCAAAGATAGTGAAGTATCAAAAATGGATTTCCAAAGCTGCGCATCATTTGCTCATTCATGCTGTTCGTAAATCTGCATGTAGGCCTCTGAGAGAGCAACCATTTGAGGAAGAGTTTCTGTTACATGAAGGTCCTGCATTTCATACCTGAAAATCATCATAGAGGCAGAAAGGTTTCCATTAAAAGAGATAAAGCAAGATTGGAGATTAGCTAAGGTTCAACTTATTTGTAAATCATACCATAATTCTTCTGATTTGCATTGGACAAAAACCCTGTAATAACCTTCACCTGGCTTCCCATCATGAACTATGTTTGCAATGAGATCATATTTTGATTTTAGTTTCTCATTCTCCTTTGGGGTGGGCAAAGGGATGTAATCCTTCAATTCAAGGTTCTTCACAGGAAAGTTCACTGTTTGGAGAATGAAAAACAGTAAGAAAAAAAGTCACTCAGAAAGAAGAAATTTCCAAGTTAGAAGGCTGTAAATATGTATAAAGAAAGCAACAACATACCTAGAGTAGGGTTCTTTTCTACGAAAAAGTTATTTTTGGTAAATCTACGCATGTGAAGAATTACATATTTTGGCAGTTTCTTAACACGGTATCTCATCCTAGCAATGCAAGGTCGAACAACCTCCGTAACAGTCTCACCATCAAATTTCTTTAATATGTTGAAAAGAGGAACCTAGAATGGAAAAAAAATTTCAGAAATGTAACCCACCCCAATATCAATATATATATATATATATATATATATATATATATATATATATATATATATATAGAGAGAGAGAGAGAGAGAGAGAGAGAGAGAGAGAGAGAGAGGCTGTAGGCCTCAGTATTGAATTTAGAAGACAAATACATAGTTATCAGAGCAATAACGTTGGCAGATAAAAAAAATGGATGCAGCTGCGGAACAATGGAAATTTGGCAGTTATAATTCATGTACAATGTAAGAGAGAACTGGGATCCAATAGTTATAGATGCTGGGACAAAGCAAGTCCCTATTGTACCTGAATATCTCCATGGAGCACAAAATTCCATTTTTCTAAATTGGAAAATATGGTCAAAGAAAAAACTTACATAAAATAACAAAATCAATCAAAAACTGCTGACATATTTTTTTTATAAACTTAAGGCATTGCTACTAAGATTATTTTGATCCATAATGAGTTTCAAAACAATTGGCTTATTAGTGGGTTCTATACGGTGTTAAATTTTTTATAGAACGAGTCAATCTATAAGAGGATTAATCTCCTCGCAGTTCATACAAATGAAAATCAAAATGTTTAATATGCATCACTTGAATTTTTACTCAACCGGAAATTGGTCGCCACTTTTGATGAGGACATCGGAGATCAACGGCTACGATTTTTTTTTAGTTATTTATTTATATGTTTTTGTACTAGTTTATTTTATATTGTTGTTTTTCCATTTATACCCTTATGGGTGGTCATGTAGTGTTGTAGCCCGAAGGGCATTTTAGTCTTTGTTATTTTTCTTTTCATGAGGCCTATTTATAGGCTAGCTTTCTTGTATTAAGGGATGATGATTATTGATAATAAAAAGTTTCATGTTTTTGTTGATCTCTTAGTGAGTTCACGTGATCTCTTAGTGAGTTCATGAGAGGAGAAGCCCGATGAGGGTAATTCGCAATACCCGCCAATCTTTGGAAGAGTCCGAGGTTCGCGGTTCTTACGATCTCTTTGTGAGTTCGTTAGTTATCTTCTATTTTACTCGTATTTTTGTTGTTCATCTCCTTCCTCCCCTCCTCATCCACCCAAAGTTCCCCTAGCTCCATTGCCGCCGCCCCTTGGAGTCCACCCGCCGTCCACCCTCACGGCTCCGGCCGGCCACTTTGCCGGCAACCTCCCCAACCGTCCACTCCTCCCTCCCGCATGCTCCAAATTTGAAATTTGAAATTTGAAATTTGAATTTCGAATTTCGAATTCTTTCCTAATTTAGAAATCCAATTTAGGAAAGTTTTATTTGATAAATTCCAATTTCAAATTAAAGTAAGTTGGAGTTCTCATAACTTACCTCCACGTCATCACCCACCTTGTTCTTCAAATTTCGAAAATTCAAATTTGAATGAGCTCCAAAATTTCCATAATTGCCAAAGTCCAAATAAGGAAAGAATTGGATTGAATCAAATTCAAATTGCATGGCATGAGGAGTTACTAATTCTCATCCTAGGTGGCATCCTCCTAATCGGAAATTGATTTGTTCACACTAATCTCCCTCCTCTCCTCTCTACATGCCGCCGGCCTCATCAAGGGGGAAATCCATTTAATGCTAGTTTAATGTCATCAATGCCTTGATCCAAAATTCAAATTTCAAAATAACTCCCTTAATTTCATTCATAATCTGAAATTAATTTCAGATTATGAAATGAAACTCCCATCCCCCTCTCTTGAAACCGCCGGCCTCCTCCCCTCTTGGCTCCCCTCCATTAATTCCCCCATTCAAAGCATTAATGCCTATGACTTGAAATTCAAAATTCAAGTCTTTCCCTCCCAATTTAATCAAAACTGAAATTAAATGTCAGTTTTTTGATTAATCTCCCTTTAATTCCTTCCAAATCCACTACTCCTAAGTAAGGAATTAATTCAAACGCTTCCCCTCCTTGCTGGCCGAAATTCCCCACAGCTGTTGGCTGATTTTTCCTTCCCAAATCCCTTCCAAAACTCCAGGAAAACTGCTGCCCAACATCTCCATTTGCTGTTTGGAAATTCTTGCAGCAGCTCACCGACGTCCAGCCATCCCGGGAGCGATAATTGCTGTCCAGATCTCAGGGACAGCCCTTCTTCCTGTCTAGAAGTTTCCCTGAGCACAATAGGTTGCTATCTTGTTGACCACAGCAAACTAGGGTGCTGTCCAGCCGTCCAGAACCAGTCCTAGCTACTGTTCTGAGGAGATCTAGTGTCGTCCAGCCGCCCGAAGAGACACCCATTGCTGCTGAGTGGTTCCAGAAGTTTGAAGGCTGCTACCCCTTCATTCCCGCAATCGTCATAGCTTCATAACTCCTTTTTTTTGGGTAAACTCTTCACTCACTCTCTATCTTCTGAGTTTACTCTACTCGTGGTTATAATTTGATTCACAAAGCGCATGTTTTATCGCCTCCGCTAAACCTAATATTTGAATGAGTTGTGAGTTGTGAGAGAGGCCCTTCGTAATACTAATCTTATTGTTAGCATTGGAATTTCTCGTTGAAACCACTCATGTATGCAAAGTAAGACGTAGTTGACTATTTAATGATCTCAACCTCTCGCATGTGTTTAGACCAAAGCTATTTTATCACCTTATCATTTTTATTTTGTCGTTTATCATCAAGAGAAAGCTTATAATTATTGTGCTCTAAAATTTAAGCGTGCAAACTTCCTTAATTTAATCATCCATGCTAATACGTTTCACATCAACTTCTCCTTTAAAAATGTTTGCATAAACAAAGAGCTGCCTTTACATTCTCAGATGCTCATAAGCATATGACAAGTTGGCAACATGACCCGCCCTCATATTGCTTGATCATTGAAGTACAAGATGTCGTTTCACACTACATTATCAACCCCATAAATCTATTTGATCTGTGTTTATTAATGATTTAATGATTAAAATTATATGTTGTAATCTAATGATTTGCTAAGTATTTTATTTTCTGATTGATTATTTTCTAACAAACATGATGAACAATGCTTCCACTACTAGCTTGGAGGTTGATTGCTTGAGGATGAGCTCAGTATACAATTCATGAAGACTGAAGTGCAGATTCAAAACTCCAGGGTTATGATATAAAGCAAGTGAAAAACCTATATGACTAGTGTTACAAAAATATTGTTATATTCTAATGATTTGATAAGTATCTTATTTTAAAATTAATTATTTTTTAGCAAACATTAAGATGGAAAATGCTTCCACTACTAGCTTGGAGTTTGAATGCTTGAGAACGAGCTCAAGTGTCCGATTCATGAAGATTACAACGGAGATTCAATACTCCAGGGTTATGATATAGCTTAGTGACTGTTTTAGACTTCTAATATAATTCATTGCAAACTATTGAGTTTGATTCAACCTAGAAAAAAGTAAGGAAGACAACATGTTATAACTAAAATTATTTTCTTGCCATATTAACTTGTTTAGTTTTATGGTTTATAGGTTTGGCATGAAACCTGTTAAGCTGTCCAATAGATTTCTCTAATTGCGCTTAAACTTACAATATTTTTAGCATAATCAGTACATTATCAACTTACAATATCTTGTGGACACTAGTTTTTGTCCGGTTTTGGTATGTGTGTGATTTTGGTGTTTGTTATATCATAGTAAACAATAGTTTGTTGGTTTGAGTAGAGAATTTACTTTGGCCTTACAAGCTATATTTCACATCACTTATTTATTCACATATACATACACCTTAGAACATTATTGATTTATTTTGTCAATTAAGAGGTTGACTTGTGCTTGTTCTAATTAATGAAACTCAAGTTTAAATCACTTATTGTCAAATCACTCACATTTGTAACTTACACTTGTGTTGTGCGTTTGTTTAAATTGTTTAATTGCTTAAGTATTCGTTTTCATGTGCTTAAAATTTAGATTTTAAGTTTAAAACGATTTCAACGAATATTCTGACGTGCTTTAAACGCCTAATCCACCCTCTTAAGTTTTAAATCAGTTTTAATTAAGCAACTTTATGCTAAAGCGCATATTCCTATTAAAACATATGTGGGCACTCAAATTCATTTGTAATGCAACGTAAACCCACTCCATACACAAATGGCACAATTGTCACAAAACCATATGATGGGGACATCAGAGCATGAATCGTATATCAGAGGCGTGGCCGTCGATCTACGACCACGATCGCGTCAATGTATTTTGAGTTATTTCATGTATTTCTTTTATTATGTTATTTGTCTTTTATTATTATTTATGTTGTATTTCTTTTTCCGTTTTTACCCCTTACTTAAAGAGAGATCGTATGTAAGCCCTGAGGGCATTGTGGTCTTTTTTATTTTGAGTCTTATGTACGAGGCTATTTATAGCCCCTATGTCCTCTTTGAAAATCAATGAATGATTATTTGAGAATTTTGTCTTCTTGTTTGGAGTTCTTGAGAGAGCTTGAGAGATCGGAGAGAAATCCCTTGGAGAGGGAGATTGGCGCATCACCCACCAACCTTTGAGAAGGCCGGGTTCGTGGTTTCATATCTTTGATTTCCCTTAACCCTATCACCCACCTTTTCTTCACGATCTTACTTCTCCCTCGTCATTTCCTTCCACCCACCAAAACACCGCCTACATCTCCACCTTGCCGCCGGCCCCTTACCCGCCCCCATTCAAACCGGCAGCCTAGCCCTCTCCCATCCCCATTGCCTACTTTGGATACTTCCTAATTTTGGATTGACATAATTTAGTTGGTATTTGAATTCAAAATTCCCCAAATTTGAAATTCAAATTCTTTCCTAAATTATAAAATCTATTTTAGGAAAATTTTCAAATTTTCCCTCTTAGTTTTTCCCTCCATCACCAACTCGCCATTAAACCTTTCCTAAAATAGCCTTTTATATTTTAGGTAACTCTATTCATGAGTAAATTCAAATTTATTTGAATTTAAAATAGTTACCTAAATTATAATCCTATTTTTGATAACTTCCTAATTCATAGCCTATTTAAATTACAAATTAAATTGGATGAAAGCTTTCATTCCAAATTTAATTTCTTAATTTAAGAAAGCATTGAATGTCTCCCCAATCTCCTCCCTCATCATCAAGCCGTTGGCCCCACCTTATAATAAATCCTAAGGATTTATTTCCTAATCCCCTATCCTCACTTGGAAAGTTTTCAAGACCCATCAACTGAACTTGGCCGAAATTCTCCTTGATGTATTCTCCTCTTAGATCTTTCCAAAACTCATTATTTTATTTTGGGAATTAAATCTCTCCCCTATTCCTCTGCTGGCCGAAATCTCCCAAGGCCATCACGTGGAAATTCCTCCACTAGAACCTCTCCAAACTCCTTACAATATTGAGCCCTCTTTCTCCAGCCGATTGCCTTGCCTCCTCAGCCCTTGGAAGACCTATAACTGTTGTTTTGGAAGACTGAATTGCTGTCCACTGATTCCCTTCAGCCCAAGCTTCTGTCTCTTTGTTGGAGAAGACTTCCATTGTTGTTTGGTGCCTCTCCAACCCAAAAGCAACAAAACATCTATGGATGGCTGATCTAGACATAGACTACGGCCTTCTCCTACTTGAATTATTGAGGGAAACTTCTTTCTCTCAAAATGATTTTTTTTTAAGGCAAGCAAAGGATCATTACATTCCACACTTCGACGCTTGGGAGAGACTTCTTCTCCTCCAGTCGAACCTTCACGAGGAGCTACGACAAACTTCTTCAACACCTTGCCTACTTGTTTCTGGATTTTGATAAGGGTGAACTTCTTCCCCTTTTATTTACTTTTCTAATCCTCTAATCTTGTAGGTGATGGAGATTCACAAGGAACCGAGATTCACCTTTGTCTAAGCTTAGTAAACGTAGGATTTTATCTCGCCATTGCCAAAGCTTAGTAAACGTAGGATTGAGTGCACTTTTATTTGCTACTAATCTTATTATTAGATTAGGGATTTCTATTGAAGGCTATTTACCTTGCATGTTATTGAATTCCTAACTTGTCTTGATTCTCCAAGTGCTTGACATGTGGCTTAGCCTAAACTTAGGCACCCCTCTTTTGTTTTACATTGTCGTTTTGATTGCTAATAGTGGTAGTCTTACGTGTTTAATTCAAGAACTCGTGCAAATTCTTATTTCATCATTTTAAAGCATATAGTTCTACATCACCATATCATTGGGGCCATCCATGATTAAGACTATGGTCTCCTCTTAAGTGCAAGAGATAATCATGCACAAGACAAATTGGGCAATAGACGTCAACACTCCATGATATAAGTAAATCTTTAGCAAAAGCTTGTTAGAGGCAGCAAAGGAAGTTTCTCTACAAGCAATACTTCAATGATCACCCTAATTGTTAAGCTTGAAAAATCTTATTATCAATATTTCTTGTGCAAGTCTTTTTCTTAAAAAAAATACGAGAATGGTGTTTAACTTTGAAAATTGGTAAGCATCTGATGATTCATTCTATTTTTACATCTTTTTCTTGTATGGGGGTTTGCTAAGTGTTGTATGGGGATTCTTCAATGATTACTAAGTGTTGCATGGATGTTAAATACCTTGTTTGCAACTCTTCTTGAACAAACTCTACTTATATCACCTCAGGTTTAATCAGTCAACACAAATTTTAATCAACCCATCAAATGCGTGCATTTTCCATCCTTTTTAAATGTCCAAACTACTGAAGTTTAAGTTCTACTACCATATTCGATAGATGATATTTCCACTATCCTTCTAATATAATCATTTCATAATCAATCCTCATTGATTTTGAATCTTTTGATGCTAATCCATCTTAATATTCTCGTTTCTATTATGCTTAACTTGGCAATCAACAACTGCTTTATTGCCCAAAAGCTCAAATCCATATAATATAGCCAGCATAATTTCAATTCATAAAATTTACCTTTAAACCTCCATGATATTCCCTTCTTACACAATACCTTTAAGGTCCTTTTTTCATTTTAAATACTTCAAACTATAAGGTATATTCTCATCTATATACCCAAGATACTTGAACCTATAAAATATAGATATCATTATCATTTATCTTATCCCAACTATTTTGAGCTAGCATTATAACTCCTCGCTTTTTATTCGTTCCTATTGAGTGATGTTTAAGTTGTTAAATATATACTCACAAATCATTTTAAACATCCAATTATGTAATCATAGGCCTACACTTATTTTCCAAATCCTTCAATGATAATTTTATTAAATCATCTAATTGATTCAATTACTACCAATCATTATACGTATCAAAACTATCTCAATTTATTTTCAGTCACCTTATCTTCAATAGGTATCATTTTATATTTTAATAGTATTAACTTATATTTGTTAATTTTACAATCACTAAAATTATATACTATATCCTCAATACATATTCTAATAATCACAATCTCTTTATTTTCTGAACATTTTCTTCAGTATTCTAACTCGCTTTGCTTCAAATATCACAATAAAACTTCATATCATGGAAACTACTTGCACAATGACAGTAAGACAGACAGAAAGTTGAGCAGCAATTCAGAAAAAATGACAAAAGGTATTTCCAACTGCAGGCCCAAAAAAAAACTGCAATCTAAAGTGCTTGCTACCCGTTCATTGTGTGGTCGCAGTTTATACATGACACCCACAGCAGAAGTGCACTCAAGTAATATTTATCGGGAAATTTGCCCATTCTCTTATGCATAGGCACAAGTAAAATGCCGGTTAAAAAATTAGTTTCAAGTAACCGTCAAACTTTTAAAGTTATTGTAATTATTAAAATAGAAAAAAAATGCATACTTGTGGTATGATATTCTTCTCCATTGCATCCTTAAAAAGAGGAGGTGGAGGCAAATCAAGACCAAGCATCAAGAAGGGCACTCGTGATGTTTCCCTTGCAATATTATTTCCATCAGGAGCACCATCTTTGCTCTCCTCATCCCCATTCTCTTTCATCTCTATTAGTGGCCTCTTGTGGATCTCTTTCACAACCTCCAACTCTCCCTGACATGAGGAAAAAATCAATTAAAGCAATTTAAAACTAAGATTTAAAAGAATAAAACCACGAGGTTGTCCATAATTGGCACCTGAAAACAATCATGGATAATGCTTTTGTTTTTGTTCTTTGGATGCCTGAGCTTTGCGTGCAATGTATTCAATAACCAAGACATAAATTCAACTGGATCAGATTGAACACCAATCTGGAAACGCTTATTACTAGCCTTCATGACTGCTTGAAGAAACTCATGTGGGCTGACCTGCGAATAAAGAATGCTACTCACATTTCTTTAGCACATATAATGCATGTCCTGATAAAAAAAATATTAACAAAATTACCTGTCCTTTGAAGTTCCTCGAATGCCAAATTTTACGTGTCAATTCACCAAAACGATGAACAAGAGGAGACTTGCTGTTCAGATAATTCTCAGGAATGAGAAAGAAATTCCTAAGAGGTGTAACTCGCATTAGGGACTGGATTGTGACATTAACAAAATCAGTCTCCTTGATATTATTCAGGCCGACCTGGAAAGAGAAAAGAGAATAGAAATCTCAGTGAATAGCAAAGAACAAATATGCAGTGCAAATCTATGACAACATTCAGAGAAGCTACTACACAAAATTAATGTGGAAGAAGAGCACAAGCAGAAAACAAGTCGCAAGAGATTAAGTAGGTTAAGAATATTATATCTGATACACGAGATAAGAATTCCATTTTAGAGAAGTTGAAAGATAGTTTTCCCGAATTTGTTCATTCAAGTAAAATAAATTTCAACTTAACGTTAAAGCCACTATGAACATTAATAATGGAAGGTAGAAATGTAGGGCGGAGGATGCCAATAAGCGGAGAGATAATTAATGCGAAAGGAACAAGCTATAAAAGGTACAGGACAAAAATAAAAATCTTGCATATATACATTTGCATTTGCAAGAGGATGTACGGGTGTATGCTTTTTGCTGATGATATTCTTCTTATTAATAAGACTAGAGAGGGAGTTCAAGGTATACTCGAATTATAGAGGTCAACCTTAGAGTCTAAAGGTTTTCGTTTGAGTAGATCTAAAACCAAATACATTGAGTGTAATTTTAGTGGTAGTAGATCTAGTTGGGGTTTGTGACTTTGAATGATCAAGTCCTTAATAAGTGTATTCGTTTTAGATATCTTGGGTTCATTGTTCAGAGTGATGGTGAAATAGATGAGGATATTATTAGTAGAATTCAAGTTGGATGGTTAAACTAGAGGAATGCTTCGGGTTTGTTGTGTGAGACCTATAATGCTTTATGGCGCAAAATGTTGGCCATTAAAAGAGAAGCATAATATTAAGTTAAGTGTTGTTGAGATGAGGATGCTTAGGTGGATGAGTAGATTTATTCTTAGAGAAAGAATACGAAACAAGCATATCCATGAAAAGGTTGGAGTAGCTCCAGTGACATATAAGATTAGAGAGAGTCATCTTAGATGGTTTGGTCATTTAAAATAGCAGCCTTCTGATGACCTTGTTAGGAGAGTAGATATATTAGACTTGGCCTAAATTAAGAAAGGTAGAGGTAGACCTAAAAAAACTTGGTTCGAAAATATTAGAAATGACCTTTCTTTATTAGAGTTAAATAAGAATTTAACTCTTAACGTAACACAATGGAAAAAAAAGGACATGCAGCCGATCCCACGTAGCGGGATAAAGGCTTGATGTTGTTATTGTTGTATAGACGTGTCAACTAAAACTAACAACTGATATGATGACTAATTAGAATGACTACAGAACAACGATTCATAAAATTAAACATCATCCATAATTGATGACAATGACTGAAAGTAAAGATGGAGTCATACTTGATAGTTTAATGTAGCAAGCAATTAGCATGTCCATGACTTATTTAAACATTAACAGCAGACCAAAGCACACAAGCCTCTACAAATATTACCATTCCAGGAAGATAGTTCGATCCATCAAGTGCCCTTGACCACTGCCCATTGTCATCCAGATGTTCAACTTGTTCCCTCGTAAATCTGTAAATACAAATGAAAAAAGAAATTATCATGACAACAAAAATAATACAAAATAAAAGAAAGACCCAGTAAAGATAAATTGCAGTTAAACAATCGCTTCAAGATTATGAACTAGGATAAATACAACAATATAATGACATGAATTTTAAATTTTATTAAATATTATTAATCAACAAAATGTAAGAAATGTCTAGTTGGTCGTGATATTATATTAGCCAACACCATGCGGCAAAATAACTATAATAAAATACAGAGTTAAAAAACACAACAGAAAAGAAATGATGATTCATAAACGAGAGCGTGATAAACAGAGACAGTTAATCTGTATTAAACCTTCCAAAAAGAGTCTACAAAAAACTGAATCAAGTAACATAACATTTCAGGAAAACGATACGACAATAAAATAAAAAAGCAACCACTGCCAGCCAGCAAGAGAGCTTTATGATGTCAAATAGATACAAATCAAGAACATCAAAAGTACATAACCTCAAAATGATCTGAAAGGCCACTGAAAGATTATCTATCACCAAAGGCACTTTAATGCAGGTAATTCAATCTCATGGATGAAGGTGAGAAAGAAATATAGTTCTGCATTCAGAGTTTTGAGTACAAGAATTGCAAACTAAAACCTAAGCTATGAATGAAGCATCCCAACTGTATTGGATACTCGCTGCATCAACATAATCATTAAGCCAGTCAGCCAATGTAGAAACTAAAGACCTCTATGTATCAGCTAAAAATAGAGCCCGACTAGAGCCCCTATTCAGAAGGCTTCATTTAGTTCTGTTTTTTCTCCTACTTGACTTTTTGAAAACTAGCCTTTATTTACGTGCTTAAAAAATTACTCTTTTACACGGGTACCTTCTCTATGATGTCATAAGCATATGGACCCGCTTATGAAGGGAATCGGATTTATATATGAGATTATGATGATCTAATTTCAACATAGGAAAAGTATAGCCGCGGCATAGCTGAACTAAACGGAACCTTCCATGTAGAACAAAAAAAGAAACTTCAAATATTTGCTGGTGTGGATAACACAAGAACCGAAAGGAATTTTTCTTTTGATACAAGGAAAAAAATAGACTGATTTATGAACGAAAAACAGAAACATTTATACCCATGCAAATAAATATAGAATTAAAAAACCAGGTTTTGAATTTATTTTCTTAGCATGAATATGTGACATCCTACTTGTTAAATTCAGAGAGCTGGAGATAAAATGTTTAATTTTATTGCACAAAATTATCTCAATTTATAGATCTATACAAGATATCTTAATAAAGAAACAAATAATTGCAAAATCACGCATAATTGCGCTAATATAATCCTTCCTAAATCAGCCAACTAAATATGGAAGGAGATCTGCGTGATCCAGGTGAGCCTCCCACGGATTCTCATACTAGCCGTGGGATCAAAATGCCAAGGGACAGCTAGGATTTAAAAGGTAAGCCTCTCATGGATTCCCATCCTAGCCGTGGGATTAAAATGCCAAGGGATGGCTAGGATTTAACTCCCCCTCAAGATGGGGAATACAAATATGTCATTCCCAGCTTAGTAATCCAGTCCCAGAAAGGTAGAGTTATCAAGTCCCTTGGTAAGAATATATGCAAGCTGATCTTTTGATGATATGTGATTGATACATATAAGACCATCATCTAATTTTTCCTTTATGAAATGTATGTCCACTTCTATGTGCTTGGTCATATCATGTTGAACTGGATTATGAGCTATATTGATTGTTGATTTGTTGTCACAGTGTAGCTTTATGGGTCCTTCCCACTTAATCCTTAGGTATTCTAGAATCATCTTGATCCATAGTAGCTCACATATTCTCAAGGATATAGCTCTATATTATGCTTCTGCACTAGACCTTGCCACCACATTTTGCTTCTTGCTCCTTCATGTAACAATGTTTCCTCCAAAGAATATCAGTATCCTGAGGTAGGCCATCTATCTATTGGTGATCCTGCATAATATGCATAAGTATATGCTTCTGAGATTATTCCACAGTCTCTTCTGAAGAGAATCCTTTATTTGAGTTCCCCTAGTGTAGTATTCTATCTACAACTTGCTTGTGAGTCTGCTTTGGATTTTGCATGAACTGGCTTACCACACTTACAATAAATATTATATCTAGTGTGGTGTGGGAGGTAGATTAATTTTCCCACAAGTCTCTGGTAAGATCATTTATCTGTATTTGGATCTTCTTAATTTCCCCCAATTTGAGATTTAATTCTACTGGTGTTGTTGTTGGTTTACAAGCTAGTTTGTCTATTTTTTTAAGAAGATCATTAATGTATTTTTGTTATGAAATGAATATTCATTTGCTGAAGTGGGTCACTTCAATTCCAAGAAAATATTTTAACCTTACAAGATCTTTGATCTCAATTCATTGGCAAGACATTTCTTTAAAATCACTTTCTCCTTTTCATCATTCTCAGCCAATATGATATCATTCACATAAACTAACAATATTGTGACTTCCTCTTAGTTTGAGTGCTTGAAGAATAATGTATGGTCCCCTTAGCTCTACCAATAATCATTAAATAGCATAATTTTGAAAATCTTCCAAACCAAAGTCTAGATGATTGTTTTAGCCCATATATAGCCTTTTTTAACGTACAAACTTTATTAACCCCAAATTTCTCCTTGAATCTTGGTGGAATCTCCATAAATATTTCTTCGTCCAAGTCCCGGTGTAGGAATGCATTTTTGACATCTAGTTGTTATGAGATTATCTAAGGCTTTTAATCCATACGAAATGAAGGACTTACAAAAGAGTGGCAGGAAGCAGGCAGCACCTGGCATAGGCCTTTTTAGCATCTCCATCAAGTTTTTGAGCCTTTCAATTTTTTCTTTATGAAATTCTCCATAATATGAGATTACCTCTAAATTTGTTTGGGTGTCAGATGAATATGTTCTTGAATCCATTGTTTTCCACTACGATGCCTCTATTCTTGTTCATTGCATTTGGTTTGAAATTAAAATTTTAAATGTTTTTTCCCGTATGTGTCTCAGCTCTTTGCGGTAGCTACACTACAGATTGGCTTAATTGTTTCAGATTGGCAATCTAGAAAAGTTGCTTTCCCACCTACGGTCGTTGTATATTTGTCTTGTGGTTCCTCCCACCATCCATCACAAAGGCAACTGCTTGCTAAGAGTAGGGATCAAGTATAAATCCTTTCATGCTCTCCTCAGCTCGAATAATAGAGTAGATGGCACCTCATCTTTACGCAAGGTCTGAAATCTGATAAAACCTTACATTAGAACCTAGAGAAATTCATAAACTCTATCATTCTCAATGAACTTTTTTACAAGGCTACATCATCGCTGTATTTCAATTTGATGGCCTAATAGTAATATGATAGTGGCATTGATATCATATATTTGGGCAGCATCATTTGCTTTTAAATATCTATCTTATCATGTCCCAAATATCCGTTAAAGTGAGAAAAGCATATCCATGCCCTAATTTTTTTAGTCAAAAATTCCATAGTCATTATATTATCATGGAATCTTCCTCATCCCAAGCATCAAATATTGGGTCACCTTGCTTTGTCCCAATTGGTGGTTCAATTTTCTTTTCCATCGAAAAAAAATTTTAAACTAATCGGAACTACTTTTAGTTTTGTACATTTTTTATTAGCATGTTATGAAGATCTCTAGATGATTAATGAGGTACTGTTTCTCTAAAGGTTACCTCATCGAAAAAAACTAAATGGAATAGACATTGTCTTCGACATGAGGACCAAAAACAACATAGATACGGTTGTCGGAGAGATCACAAAATTGCAGTTGCTAGTTAGTAAGAATCCAAGAAGACGCCATCACTGACAAGCCCCACTGGCAACAAGAAGAGGTTGAATTTTACGGGAGTGATGAAAACTAGCAAAAAAAATCCCCTCTGCCAACAATGAGCAAAGAGTTGATGATTTGCAATATTGAAAAGGAACAATCAACGACGAGGTGAAAATGATGATGAATCGTCGAGATAGAGATACAATAAGTGATGAAGATGAAAGCCAAGTCGAGATAGAGATACAATAATTGATGAAGATGAAAGCCAAGATGTGTCAGGCGATGAAGACACAACATGCAATGATGGTTAAAGCTGGAAACAATAAAGTTAAGACATAAGAAGAATCAAAACACCTAAGTCTTTGATGCCACGTGAGAAAATATATATTGATCTCACTTGAATGAAATTGCAAGCAATCATATGATCTTATACATGTTGTAAGGAAAGAAAACACATACAAAAAGGAAACCTATTGAAATAAAGTCCCTTTGATTTTTTGAAACAATAATTTCAAGACCTATGAATTAATTTGAGTTATTATCATAAGACTCTCCCAGAGAAGAGATTTTTGGAAGGTTTTAATCCTAGCACTTACGATAATTAGTTCTTACGATAAATGTTCAGTTCAATATTGGAAACCAAGCATGCCTTCAGAGATTCTTGGGTGTCTCTTGAAATCCTAATCATGCAGGCGTTAAAAAACTCTATATAAGGAATTCCCTAAAAAAACTTTACTTAACTTCTTGATTCCTTGCATGGAATCCTAGGTACTTGAAGAAATCATAAATTGCATAAAATCCAATCGATTCCATAGCATTCTGCATCAACACTTCCGAGTCAATTTGATATTCTAATACAACCAATTTGTGGCGTCTATGTAATCCCAAAATAATAGATGAATAAGTTACTTTGTGTAACTATACACGGTGCTCTGATCATTATGGAGTTCAGTGGCAAATAAAAATCTTCTCGACAAGGAAAGCTGGCATTTACATAGATGAGAGCCTTGATTAATTAACAAAGCAGCAAGAGCAATTCAACTCAGTAAGAAAACTTCGACTAAAATCAAAGACATGTTAGATATATCCAATCCAATCAAGTGAAACAAATACGTCCATAAGATGAACAACATATTTTGTCTAACATAATTAGTTCCCTCTTTCACAAACACTTGACATTAAAAGTGCGTGGAGAAAATAACGTAGAACCAGAAATGATGACCATTACATAAAGAGAAATAGAGAAAAAAAGAACATAAACGAAGAATAATGGCAATACCTGGGATTTAATACATGTCGGATATCATCCAATGATGGATCATTCACTCCATAACCATCAGGAAGGCAATAAACTTTTTCTGTTTGAAGGTTGATATACACGTGGTGACCATTTTCAAGACTGTGGGTATATGCATGAGAGTTTAGACCTCTTCCTTGATAATATTTCCCACAGACTAAACATGCATATACATTTAAATTTGATAGAGATACTGAGCAAAATTTCTCAAAATCAAAGTCCAAGACCTGCATATGTACAGAGGCGTGTTAGAACCTTCAACCAGGTGAACAAAATTAATCGTGTAACATAATTAAAATACCCAACTTGATGAAGATGTTTGTCGAGCTCATAAGAAGTTGCAATCTTGGCATGTCTAGGTGGATGAATAGCCGAATAGCCAATCAAAGTTTCCCATATGAAGGAAGTCATCTACTAAAGTAGCCGTGCTAGGGCCAACTTGATAGATCATATTCACTATAGCCAGGTTGTACTCATCTGCCTGGGATGATTTAATAGGTCATAATCACTTGCTTAAGGTGAGTTCATTTGTAGACTTGATAAGTTCCTTTTGAGCTAATGTCAAGTAGACCGAATTGAAATGTCTTGAACCAGGCCAACTTGGACTAAACCGGTCTAACTTGGCTTGAACTCAATTTTTTTAATATTTGAATGTAAATTTAGTTCCATAATTCTCTTAAACATTTGGATATTTATTGTGAAAATAATAAAAGAACATAAAAAATATTCTTTGCTAATTATTCATAAAGCCTTCATAAATGTTTATTTTAATGTTTGATATTTGTTAATAAATTTGATTTTGACTTCTGATATTGTTGTTTCATCCACATCATCAAATACTTAGCATATAAATATGAGACTGATGTTTGTCACTTAAATGCTCTTCCTTCATCTTCTTACTTCTCCTTGAGTTAATAGTCAAGCAAATATATTCCTCACTTTATGCATCTTGGTTTAACTTGGTTTAAACTCAAGTTATTCCAACTAAATCAAGAATAATTTTTTCATGATAACTAGCTTATTTCCACGTCTTCGTCATAACATGGACCAAACCTGTCCAGGCAATCTATTTACCAAGCAAGGCCGAGTGAGCAACTAACCAACCCCCCTTCGCATGCAATTGAAGCCGAACCGAGCCTCCCCTTCACATACAGATGCCAGCTCACGACATCTCGCGTGCAACCTTTCCTCTTGCCACTTAAGGCGAAGGAAACCTAGTGCATCATATTCATCTTACAACAGCCATCAAACCCACTCCCTTTCTCCTTCCTCTTCGCTTCTTTCTCGCAATATTAGCCACTAAATTTCTTTCTCTCTTGGCTATTTCCTCAAATCACCGCTGTTGTTAAGGATGACGCCCTCTTCATATGCTTCTTTGTGAATGGAGGATTAATCGAGAGCCTTCTTCCTCCTTTCTCTTCTACTAAAGGCCAGTAACAAGAAAGCATTCTCTTTTGTAAGTTTTTTTTTTTTTTCTCTCATCTATATTCTTTCACAATCTTGTTCAAGGCTTAGATTAATTAATTCTTATTTAGATTAGGTTTAATGTTAACTCATATTTTCACAACATACGGTAAGTTTATTATTAATCTAAATTTTGTTTGCAAGTGATTTTCTATTTTTTAAGGTCCAGTTGATGTAACTGGTTGGAGTGTAAGATCAATCGCATCTTTGTAATAGCTAGAGTTAGCATTAGTGGTGTAGCTTAGATCAATTTGTAAAACAATGTTAATCTCTGAAACTACACGCTTATAATTTTTTGATTTCGCTTCTTGCAGGGCCTTCACTTGGTGGAATTGAGCAAACCACAATTAACTTTGGAATTTATGGCAAACATTTAATTAATTGTTATTTTTTATGGGATAAATGTACCCTTCTTTGTTAGGGCGCAATCCATACTAGTTGTACTAGGTACTTAAATGGTTAACTAGATTATAAGTCTTGCATTTGATTGTGAAATTTTCTATTACATGCATATGATAAGCAAGTATTTTTTATATTGATAATAAATTAATAAATTTATGGATAGATTTATTTGATTTATTGATGCACAAACTTTTGTATATTGAGTATTGTAAAAGATATATTTGATATATTTGTATGCATGTACTTCTATTAAATGCAATAAATTTCATCCTTGCAAATCATAAATTATTATGATATAGCAATCATCATATTGAACATATAATACTCGTTGAAAACTTATGACAAACATAGAAATTGTATGCTTGCGCGCGCAAGCACACACTAGAACCTATTGTAATGAATTATTTATAAGTCATATTAAGCATGAGCTGAAAGTAATGAATGATTTATAAGGCATATGAAGGTATGATGATAGCTAGCATGATTGCATGTATGGAAATTGAAATGATATTGCATTTATAATAGTTTGACATATACAATTGTAACATCAACATACTAGAACCTATTGTAGGAATCATGACATGTGTCATTGTCACATTGTTATGTTGATTATTTGATTGATATTATTATTTTTTGGTTGCTCATACTGCATATCCCACCTCTTTGTCATTTATGCTTAGTAAATAGGAGTTACTCGTTATGTTTCATTTATCATATTCACTCGTTTTTTACTTCTTTTCATAGCAAGTCTTACTGGAGTGTTAGATGTGCCATCAACATAGGAGTAGATCTACCATCCTTAGCGCATATTTGATATTTTATATTTTATGGTATGTCATTTATGTGTTTTTATTTAAGGGTTAGATGGTTTCATTTATGTTATTTTTTTAGATCTTTTAGCTTGAAGTAGTTCTATAATGATAATGTAATATTATTTGAATTTATGATAATGAAATAAAAGTTGAATTTCTCTTCTGTTATTTACAATGATATGAATTATGGTTATATTACTTGTATATGCACTACTCCTCTTGTGAGTACAAAATATGTTTTTATATCCCTTCATCATGTCTCGTGTTGCTAGGGAGCACTTACTTCTGGACCTAGGGTGTGACAGTCTTAACCAATACTCTAAAAATTGAAGTTCATTGATTGAAGAAGTGGAATCACATGCTGACTTGAGATGGTGCCAACAGGATTGTGATGTCTCAATCATGATCGGAACAAAGATGGAGGAGAAAAAGAACAAGAGCATTTTCAAAGATGTGATCCACCTTCCTCATTATTGCATTTTATAAAAAAGGCCTTTTGTGGTGCTTTAAGTTTTGTACTAGCTTCAACGAACATACCATCACGATTCATACTTGCCATGAGCTATGTACTATTTATTAAGCAATTTTTTTGAGGAATAAAGATTAAAATAACAGGTTCAACTTAACGCTTTCTTTAGTAAAATTGCGCCGATCATATGTAGTGTCGCGCTTCGCGCTTTGAAAATTAAGAAATTGTTAAGGAAACACTCACAAAAAAGACAAGCTGCTTTATAAGTGTGGTGTTTGTGGTCTGAACCAGTATAAGAGAAGCCCAATCGATAGGATGATTCACTTTAGGCTTTTCTGGTCAAATCAAATTTTTTGTCCACTAGTTTTTGAAAATAATAGCACTTGAGAAGTTTTTTCCCCAACTATGACAAAATCTCAACAAAATCAAAACGATAAAATGCTGAACTTACAGGACAAAACCAGGAAGAGATGCCAGTAAATTACCTGGCGATTAACAGTGTCAAGATAAGGGCAGTCCCTCCGGATCTCCACCAGACCCTGCCGCCTCCCTCTAACTTGACCTTGAGCGATTTTGCTTTCATCCTCTTCCTCCTCTTCATCATCAACAGTGCCAATTTCATCTCCACCGTCACTGTTATGTCTGCGTCCATTCTCATCTAGTAGAAGTCCGTTCGCCCTTGCCCTTCCGGGCTCCTCGTCGTCACCGTCGTCGCTATAGCGAGCGAGGGAAAGGAGAGAGTCGTTGCCCACAGGAGAGAGCCGCTGTCTCTTATGTTCTCGGTAGACTCCATCTTCTCCTTCTTCATCATCGTCTACTGGTTTTCTTTTACTAAGCATCTCCATTTCCGCAATTACTGCGGATCCAAACCCCAGAAACGAATCACGGCGGCTAGGGCTGCAGCGGAATTGCGAGGGGTAGGTCTGGCTGAGGAGAACTGTTTGGTATCGGATTTATCGTTCGATTTAAGTCGGATTTACGCTAAATCCAGCCAAAAGGTTTTACAGCGCGCGTTAAATCCCGGGTTTAAGGATATACGGCTTAAATCCCGGATTTACTAAATCCCTCGGTTCGGTGGATTTAACAGGATTTAAAGAGTGGCGGAAGACTTACCCGCGGCGCCCGTATCGCCGAAGCTCAACAGTCGCCGAAGAAGCGCGCAAAAGGGAGAACCTTCACAGCCAACAAGCTCCCGTTGTTGCTTCCGATCAAAATCTCGTAACTTCCGACCCGACAGGAATGGAAAATCGTCGAAGGAGCGAAGTCGAACAGCCACGAAGGAGCCGAAGTAGCGACGCGCGCAATCTCTACACCTGCGAGCTTCGAAGCCGAACAGCAACGACGAAAAGAAAAGATGAAAGGCGATCCCTAGACGGCTCAAAGTTATTATTGATTAATTTAATTAATATAATTTAAACAATTAATTAATTAATAGTATAATTATTGCATAAATTAATTATCTAATTTAACTTAATTGACTAAGTAATGGTATAATTAGTAATTAATATTAATATAATTAGCTTATTTTTTTGGGACATTTAGGTCATTTAAAACAAACGAATACACATAGATTCGAATCCTAGACCTCTTAATTGGAAGCTTAAGCTCTCAACTAATAGACCAATGAGAGTTATGTATAAATAGCTTATTTAATACTTCATCTGTCACTTTGGCCACTGTTAGTTTGTAATTTACTTTTTATTGAATTTTCGATCATTTTATATGAACTAAAATTGATTTTATTATGTTTTATCCAATGATATTGATTTCATAAATATCTCCTTTAAATATAAATCCCTAACCGCCATAAATCCTGATATATGTTACTAAATAGTTTCTCAGGATTTAACAGGATGTAACATTTGGCATGCCAAACAGTTTTCAGGATTTAACACATTTCGAATTTACTAAATCCGGATTTACATGATTTATTAAATCACACTAAAGTTAAATCCCACTTGTCGCCAAACAACCCCTGAACTGGCCCAAAGTTTAGCCTGGATTATAATGAACTCGAAAGTAATATGTGCGGCGTTTTGTTGATTTTTTATTTAATTTAACCTCATACCTCATTCTCTGAATCATGTGCAAGGAGAAAAATTACATTTGAATGTTCGATGTATAGTGTATTATGTGATATGGCAGCTCCTGCACGTAATAATCTCTAGTCAAAGGGTCATGGAATTCGATGAATTCTATCTATTATGATGCATAAGGCTCTTTAGGATAAAGTATCTGCTTATTTATTTTTTCGGCGCTGTTATTTGAATTCTTAATAAGTGCAATTACTATTTTCTGCTCAACATATTAAGATTTATTATATTATTTTTAATTCATTCAACTAAATGCTTGATAATATATTCATTTGAAAATTAAAATAGGTAAATATGATCTACTGAGTTGTGTTAGCTTGCAATTGTTTTGTCTTCCATTTTCAGAATTTGAGAGTGAGAAAAAGCCGGTAATAGTTGTCTAATAGTAGTCAGGATTTGATCTCCGTAAACGTCCACTATAGAGGGCATATAAGTCGGATCTTTCTTTTGATGCATTGTGCATAAATATAGCTGCCATTGGCTAGTTCATTTATTGTTCTGTTCTGTGGCCCAATCTATAGCCAAACTGTACTTTATCTGCCATTATAGGGTATTCATTTTGGTGATTAAGCAGGTAGAAAGAGATTTTTGCCTAGTGGATGGGCATGGAAGCTTTAAAGCTTCTTTCCATGGTGTTATACATCAGATATCTGGTGTTAACCGTTAGTAGCTCTATGATTCTTGTTGTTTGTTTAAAGTGCCGTCAAAATTTGGACGAAAAATCTAAAAAAATTCAAAACGTATATTTGAGATCGCCAGATCGTGGAGAGTTGGATTTGCACTATAGGGATTAGTTCCAAGTCAGCCGATCATAAACCGTTGTTCTTGAACACAATCCTTTAGGGATGTTTCTGATGCCAAAGTCACATAGAAAGTCTCTCATGATACAGAAAGCCTTTATTATTAGTACCAAGTCATATTTACACAACCTGTCATGGAATTCGAAACTATCTATTATGGAAAGGCTCCGGGCGCTGTTACTTAATAAGTATATATTCGCTCAGCTTGAATACCTACTGAGTGTGTTAGCTCAATTGATTTTCACGATGGTCGATTTGATCAGTCTATAGCTTTCTTTTGATTTGTGCAGCATTCTGTTCATTTATTGCTGTTCGTGGCCCAATGAGTCTTTAGATTATTCATTTTGGGATTAAATAGAACTTCTAATACATTAGTGGGTTGAACAAAATTGTACAAAACTTCTAGTCATTGGGATATGCTAGTCCTCCGGTCAAAAAACAAATCCGGACGTATATCAGCAATACCGAGTGCTCGAGATGGTCACTGAAGCTGAATTCGGGGACCTTGACCTATGCCCTACACTCATATGGCCCTGAACACCTGTATGAGGCCCATTCATTCGATTCCAAGTTGAGAACGTGTCCCCGCCGGGACAAGGCATCTGCAAAGCTATTCGCCTCTCTCCATCTGGAAAGAGGTCAAGCTCGTGGATATCGACCTGCAGTCATTTACAAAAGGTAAAAGAAGTTTCTTAGTCTTGATATCAGAATTTCTTATGGTTCTTACAGCCTCCGCCTCAATCTCAACCTCAAAATGTTGAATACCAGGCGCCATCCCTGAGAGCCAAGAACTTAGCCATAGACTTCATGACATCAACACCCGATTTTTTACCCCCAAAGGGTTATGCCCACAGGTCGTCCCTTATTAAGATATACTGAGATCCTTCTTTCTTCTTGTGGTAAGCCCGCTAGAGACATGAAATTACAACCGAGCTCCATGTGACGTGGCGCGTGGTTATTAGCCTCTGGACGCATTCGGTGTCCGGACGTAATAATTACTCCTAACCTATGGGTCATATCGGGTTAGGTTGTGAAAAATAATGGCCATTGTGATGCCTTCTTATCACACAAATTTCTTGGCGGTGAGTAAAAAAGAGTTAGATGTAGTCACCTTTCTTACAAAGTATATGACTGATCTAATTATGGCCATCCCCATGAGGGAAATAAAGTTGAATAGGCTCAATATTTACACTTTTACTTTGCTCATGTTATTCCAATATTTAGGATTATCCTTTCCTGCTCCACAAGATCCATTAACTAAGCCACTAATGCCATTGTACATGATGCTAAGGCTAGTAATGAGGTTCTTCTTCATTCATTTGTTGTTGAGTCTAACTATTGGTCTAACTGAACAAAGTAATTATAAAAACAAATATATTAGAAAGTACAATGCCTTACCCGTTGTCAAAGTCACAAGAAGTTATACCTCCTAAATGTTATTGCATGGCACCTAAAATTAGGTTGGGTGATCACATGCATGGGTCATCAATCCTTAAATTTAGATAATTTTCATGGATGATCGACAATCAACCTATGATTGGTTCTCTTGATATACTAAGATTTTGTTTGGGACGACTTTCTTATTACTTCTTAAAACAGCTTTCGTACAAAAGTTAAAATTTTTGTACTAAAAAATTGCTTTAAGAAGCAATAAAAAAGCCGCACCAAACGAAGCCTAAGTCTTGTACCAATTGAATACATTCTTACCAAATAAACCTTTTTAATCAATGTTAAGTGATGAGCTTTGATAAAATGGAGCCCCTAATTTCCGTTTCGGATGCTTTTCTTACTGTTTCTTAAAGAAAATTTTTAGTACAAAATTTTTAATTTTTATAATAGAAAACTACTTTAAGTATCAATAAAAAAGCAGCCCCAAACGAAACTTAATGAGTTGCTTAATCACATCTAAGCTTACAAGGCCATGAATGAGTTAACGGTTCTATTAAACTTCTTTGGTATTTACATTAATTATGTGTTCTTAATATTACTTAAATTTATATAAATGGCCACTTTCACATTTGGATTGTATAGGTCTAAAAATTATTTTCTTTATAACTTTATGGATCATTACTTATGTGCTATCTTAAACATATCATAACAGAAAAATTTAGAAAAAAAAATTAGTATATCTACTATGACCACCTATACTCATAAATTTAAAATAAAATAGGAAAAAAATGCACATAATATAAGCATATTTATTATTTACATAAATATTATGTAATAAAAACTAACAAACTAACAAATTTATCTTTATCAAGATCAATATATTGAAAATTTAAGATAAAATTATGATTTTATTGTGTTTTATGATTTGAATGATATTAACGTAAATATAATTAATTGAAACATTATTATTTCTAACTATGTAATAATGTGAAGAAAATTTGACTTTATAATCCTAATAATTGGTGAAGTCGATAAAATATGACTATTATTTAGTATATTGGAGAAATATGTCCAAACTAAAATGCCTTCTATTCTTATATTTTTGCTATAAGTAAAACAATATTGCACCTTTCCTACACTGCCATTTTTCACTATTGTTATGAGAAGTTTCATCATTCTTGATTTTATTGTTGAAGGGATCAAACAAGCACTTCATTGGAGTTTGGCATTTAATTGTTCATCAGCGATTTCATCACTGTATGCATGTTCTTACATTAGTGTCATTATATGCTAACCAATTATTTTCTAAGGGTGGAGAATGAAAAGAAGGAAGAAAAGTTGAATAGGGCAATGGATTAATGGCACAAAGAAGTATTTCATTAAATATGTCATCAATCTCATATGTAAAGTTACAACGATTTGTTAGAGTCAATTTAGTCTAAAACTAAAGGTGATATTCTACTTTGGTGGAGCACAATCAACAATTTTGATTTCTTTGGCTAAGCCACTAACAAATTACAATTTTGCATTTTTCTAGGATAAGATTCCTATATCCATTCAATAATGATTTCACATATGTGTGTTTATTGTTCACAAGAATATTACAAATGGAAATATTTATGTAGGTGAGGCTGCTATAAAATTACTCACTTTTTCATTATATGTTGGTATAGGTGAAGATGTTAGCATATCACATACAAAAGTAAATGATGCTTTGAATATACCATATATAAAGGGAGGTGTTATTGTGAACGTACGAATTGTGCAATATAGTGGCTCCATAGAAACTCCAATACTAGAGTATAATCCTAGTTTATAACATACCTAAAACTAGTAAATAAGTGAGATTTTATGATTCTGCATGTATTGTAGGACTATGAGCAATAAAGCAAGATACTAAAAATTATGTGTTTTAATCATAATTTGAAGCAAAAAACTATCATATTGAAGGCAAAGATGAACTACAATATTAATTTCTCTTATGAAATGTATGGTGGTGTTACAAGAAAGCAATCATATATGCAAGAGGGTCACCAAACCATTATTTTAGAAATTCACATATTATTTGTACATGCTACATAGGAAAAATCCAAGAACAGTTTATATGCCGCTTAATATTTTACGAAAAAATTGTCTATCATCAATAAATTTAAAATATTTATTAATCGAGTACGTCATAGAAAACAATGCATTATCCCAAAGATCAAAAATATTGTTTTGCTATAGACTTACTAACAAAAAACTTAACATTTTATTTTATATATCCATACAATTTTTTCCTACACAATATATATATATATATATATATATATATATATATATATATATATATATATATATATATATATATATATATATAATTTAATATGATTTATTTAATTCTAGGATGTTGGTTCCTCATAAAGGCAAACTCCAATGATTAATTATATCACAATAATATTTACTCTTAAAACTTTAATTAAAATAATTATTTCTATTTTCTATCAAAACATGCTAATAATTCATACATTTTTTTTAGAAATTCATACTAAATAGTTGGTATTTAGAAATTTGTAGATGAATGGAGCAGCTAAAATTGACGAGCATAAATCATGATGAAAAAAAGAATAAGAATACTTGATTCTAAGAAAATTAGATGAACTCAATACTATCATATGTTGCATTGTATATTTTAAAATTAAATTTGTGTTGAAGTTGATTAATTTGCTTTAAAAAGTTGGTGCATATGATCAAGAAAATGCGTAGGAATATAAGGGCTTATGATGTAATTGAAAACAACATTAGCCTCAAATTCTAGATCTATATGGTGATAATCACCAAGAAATATTAACTCAAATGCACCGGACTTATAAATTTGAAACCTCATATAAGGTTAAGTTAGCCTAACCTTAAATTTACAGTCCTGCTTGGAAAATATGACCAACTAAACCCAACAAAATTGCTTTTAAAATCATAAAATCGTAGCCTCAATGCATATATAAGATCGATTAGCCTGTTTTGATCTTAGAAAGAGGACTTAAATTTTAGCCACTTAAGTTATATTGAACTTGTCATTTATGATTTCCTTAGATCCAATGATCGGTATATTTCACCTTTTAGGATAAATAATTGTCACACCTCATAATCTGATGAAATAATTAAATCCTAAATCTAATCATCTCAACCGCAGTATAACATATGCTAGAGCCGATTGAATAATCCAAAGCAATTGAAATAACATAAAAGATCATCTAAGTTTCATTTCCAAAGATCTCATATATGGTTAGAAGTTTTGCCTTAAGGTATTTTGTAATTCAATTATTTTCTTTTGATGTATAAAAACGTAGCATCAACACAAATAATCTAGTTCAAGTACATTTTATACATCAAAAGAAAATAATTGGATTACAAAATACCTTAAGAAAAAACTTTTAACGATCCTGTCTTTATTATGAATTATAACTAGTACCATAAATTTTCAAATTTTAGTAGAAAATATTTAAATATTCATATAGATGAAACCAATCTATAAAATATTGATTTCTTATAGTTAAAATGACCAAAATAAAGCACTTTATATTATAGTAAAATTTTAATGATGAAATATTTATAATACTCATTAAAAACACATGTTACTTTATAATTTTTTATGAAAAAATTATAATTAAAATAATAAATGGGATATTGGGTGCCTACCTCGAGTAGAACAAATCTACTAATTGGCCTAACAAACAAATCTCGCATTGCGGACTCCCCTTCTTCTTCTTCTCCTCCTTTTTCTTCTCTAGTCAGCTGCTGGAAATGATGATGAAATGAAATGGGTTTAGATATTATATAGAGAGGGCAGCACTGTTATGTGCAATACCCTATGCTCCCACATAAATTTTGTCTTATTTTCATTGAGTTATTTCATCTCAATTCTAAACCTGTTAAATGAGATACTTTCATCTAGTAGAGTTCGTTAGTAACTTATACATTCTACTGACCCTCAGTATCCTCATGGCCTAATCCCTTTGGTTGAAGCAGAGAAATGTACAAAACATATCTTAGCCATTGGATCAAATGAATCAGTTTAGAAGGGCATGTGAAGGTAAAAATCAGGAGTTAATTGAACCAAATGATTTATGCAAAAGCTTATACGCACTCAAGTTGGTTTGGTTTAGATCAAATTGGCTCAATTTGACTCGATTAAGCTCAATTTGACTCGATTCAACTCAATAAAAGTTAACTTGAATCAATCTGTCTTTATTAAATTTAATTTAACTTGATTCGACCCAATTTGATTTGATTGAGTTAATTTGATGCAATCTAACTCGATTCCATTCAATTTAATGAAGCTAAAGTTGAATAGAACAAACTAAATCAATTAAATATAATTGATTGATTTAATTTAATTGATGTGAGATAACTCGAGCCAATAAGTTGGGCAAATTTGAATTAATCTAATAGTTTTTGTAAAAAAAAGTGTTAATAATAGTAAATAAATTTTCAAGTATTTAAACTTCATCCTGGATCTTTCTGTTTAAGGCTTGGATATTATATGCCATTCAGTGTTAAGTATGGATAGAGCATTTTTGAAAACATGATATAGAGACAAATTAATCCCGAAGTATTTAGAATAGTCAACAAAGAAAATAATAATACTTGATTATTTTTCGTGATCAAACTAGTATATTTAATAGACGTGGTAGAAATTTTGTGTCTGTTTCTGACAAAACATAATAACCTCACCTATGCTTTACCCCCCATTCTTCTCAAGCTACATCATGGAATATATATTTATCATGTAGCAATGAATATCATAGTGGAGTTCAAAACTAATAGTTTTGAAGAGGAATATTTTTTAGCTTCCAAGACTTACTAAAGAGTTGTGCTATATAGACATTTCAACAAAATTCATTTAAAGAGCCCATCAATAGATTCTTATATAGAGAATGAAGTCATTATTGAGTAGCAGACTCATGTTTTTTACCTATAAATTGATGTTTTGAATGAAATAAGGAGAATTATCATGCCACCCTTATTGGTGAACTCAAAGAGTCGTTGTCTAAAGAAAAACATAAGACCTTCAAAGTAGAGGCAATATGTGGGCCAACATAGGTGCATTTGATGTGGATTTATAGGACATAATCATGTTATTTGTAAGATCAAATACGCACCACAAACAATTTATACTACACAATTTTGGTTATTGTAATAACTTTTATTAGTTATGAATTTTTGTATCTTATGCGTTGTAGTTTTTATTTTACTCTATTCTATGACGTGTCACTCCTATGTGATATACCTTTTTGTTATAAATATCTTTATGTCGTATCTATCATGACAACTATTTTATGTGCTGCATTATTTTGTCTTGCACTTCTAGCATCCTTGAGCAATATTTAATCCATCTTCAACATGTCTAATCAAGTTCAAAACATATTTATATAATGATTTATTATGTTGGAACAATAATCGAAACACGATCGAAGCTTATGTATTTAGGATTCATAGTAGGTCATCAAAATATTAATATGAATTTATCATTAGTTATAACATAGTTTGAAACATGGGTTGAAGATGATTAATCATATTTGAACAATGATTAGAATATGATCGAAGTATTAGGGTTAATGCTTTGTTGTAGGCAATACAAATAAAAATATGCATTGATCATGATTTGAATCATGATTTGCAATATGGTTAGAGGATGATCAATAATAGTTTAAAACAACTTGAAATGATGATCAAAATATGATCAAAACTTTAGAGTTTAGAGTTTATAACGGTGATTCTAATATGATTACATGAATATGAATCAATTCAAAGTATAATTTGGTGCATCACGAAGCTCATATGATTGAAAGGTCAAGTTATAGTACTAACTAAGTGTTCTGTATATTTACCAACAAATTGATATATTTATATTAAAAAAATCTCAATTTATTATTGATACATCATGCAAAAATTATCTTGATCGAGCACAAATCTCGAGGCAAAAGCTAGTTGGAAACTTCAAAATTTAATTTTGGGAGCATATGAACTCCGATTTCAGCGAGCTTACAGTCAAACTGAGCGTCTCGGAAATACAAACCCAACGACACCAAGATCAACCCAATCCGAGCCCAAATGAGTCTGAATCAAGGGTTCAAATTGCTATTGGAAGGTTCAAACCGCAATTTGAGTTACCAAACGGTCTCCGATTTTGACGAGCTTATACTCGAATCGAACGGCTCGACGAGACGAATTCAACGAGCCCAAGATCGTCGAATTCTGACATCATTAAGGCCTTCAAATGCCGAGCGAACGGTGCATGATCAAAGGTTTCGATATCGGCTGTCCATTCAAAACACTCCCAATTTGCCCTTGATCTCACGCCTATTTACGGGCTATGCCACTCTATAAAAACTATAAATAGAGCCCTCATTATACATCAAAGGGGAGGGAAGAGAGAGAAGAAGAAGAGGAGAAAGGGGAAAAGGAGATTCCTCACCTCCTCGACCACCGCCGGAGCTCTTCCTGCCGCCTGAAGACGCCGGAACTTTGCCGGATTTTCAGGAAACGCCGGGAATTTGCACAACTTCCAAGTGATGCTGAAATTGTTCTCATTTAACGATAGAGTTCCATTCTGACGCCGAAACTCCGCCCAAGGGAGGCCGGATTTCTCCTCTGCCACTAACAGACGTCTGACTTCTACCCGACGTCGGACCTTCACTCTTCGCCAAGTCTTTACCCGATGCCAGACTTCTACCGGTTATCGAACTTCGCTGGACATCTATGCGAATATGTATTTCTTTTCATTGCTGGACTTCTACCTGATGCTGTCATACTGATCTTCGTCGTCAGACTACAGTCCTTCCGACCTCCGTCGCCAGCCGACTACGGTCCTCATGACTTACGTCACCCGCCGACTACAGTATTTTCGACATCCGTCGCCCGTTGACTACGATCCTCCTGACTTATGTCGCCCGCCGACTACAGTCCTCCGTCGCCAGCTGACTACGGTCCTCCGTCGCCAGCTGACTACGGTCCTCCTGACCTACGTCGCTGTCGACTGCAGTCCTTCTAACAAAGTGAACATGTCAATAGTGATCCTTTGTATTTACATCATGTAATGTATTCCATAAGATGTACATCAAGCTAAGACATTCCACCAAGGAAGGGCCTCATTTGTAATCGACTGCAATACTAGTGGATTCATTCAAACTGGGCTAGGCCCCGTGGTTTTTCCCCTTTTTACAGGGGTTTTCCACGTAAAAATCTTGGTGTCTCATAAATGCTAGACCCTCTCTCCTTATCTGATTGCGTGCCGGATTTTCGTACAACGCTAAGACGTTAAATCTTATATTTCTCTACCGCCGCGAATACTCCTGGACGCAACAATTATTATTATTATTATTAGGCATAATTGCATAAGCCAAATTTCCTAACCATTTTATTTACAAGCATTCCATTTTATTTTATGCTATTTATATATATAACATCTAAGATTTTAATATTACATGCATATCACTAATATAAAATTTTAATATCAAATATATTATTCATATCTTTCATTCTTATCACTCATACAATACCATAAATTTTAATATTTTATTGTATATACTTATATTTATTTTATAGATGATAAATATGTAATATTAAAAATTTTAAATATTAGATATTTAAATTGCATGAAATAAAGCCGTATGGATGTAAAATAAAAAAGAGCGGAGTGAATCGTTTGCGAACTCCTATGACCGTATGAAGCAACTTAGCGGTCAAGCATGGAATCTACCTCGCGGCTCTGTGATCTCATCTCCGCCCATCTCCGCCCCTACCTCGTTCGTAACATCTCTCCCGCATAATCATTGTTTTAGATTGATAGGTTTATCTAGGGCTTACCCACTCATTACGCAGGACCCCCAACCTGCTCGCTTGGCTAAGGAGACCGAGAGAGCTCTACTCCTCTCTCTTACCATGGTAATTTATATTTCTACCTACTTTGTCCCTTCTCTCTTGCGTAAGGATTCTTTGGACTGAGTGATTGCTATCACTTGCAGGTTCGCCGAGAAATCCAGCAGTGGATGACCAAATCGCCTAGTGAACCCGAGGATGTGTTGTGCCAAAACTTGACTATGGTGTTTCGTTAATACACTTTTTTAAGATAGCAAACAAATTAAAGTAATAGACCTTTGTCTGGATTGCTTGACTTCATATAAATTATGATGTTATGTAATACTTGGAAACTGCGCTGGCCAGCTTAGGGTTTTGCTATAGCATGGTCTCTTAACCTCAATTCTGATAATTTCTGTAATAGTAGTTTTCTTTCCTGAACGCTTTTGTCCTTTTACACTTGTGTCAGATGGGTGGAGGTTCATACCTTAATCACTGTTGTCACGACTCTTCGCTGCAAACATTTGTGGGAGCACACCAATGCCTTTGCAATATCATCTCTGCAATGGTCTGTTAATTGCTCCGTTGTGCTTTGTTCATTAAAAATTATATTCCGTACTCTCTTGGTATGTTTGGCTACAGCATTTTCTATTAGAATGTTACATGTTATTTTGTGAGACATGTACATACATTTTTTTTTTTGCTTATGCTTTGTAGAATGAAGGGCCGCCAGTCTTTTGTATGTCTTTATGTACCCCGAATGGCCTCTAACCGCACTCCCATGGAACTCTTGCAGTAGGTGGGGAATATAGATGGACATTCGTCGGTTCGTGGTATCACAAACCTCCCTTAGTACAATAGCCTCTCTCCCTCTAGGGAGTAGACTAGGTGGTTGCTGCTATCCTGTAGCAAATCCATCTGAATCTTCTTCAACTCCTTATCTTGCACACTTTTTTCCTTGATAGCCCCCAATCCACCATTCGAGGTACAAAAATAGTCATCTCTAAAGCTATTCCCCACACCTGGATATGGCATCTGCCGCCTTATTCTCCAACCCTGGTCGATACTTGATCTCAAAATTGTATCCCAAGAGTTTGGACAACCATCTATGATGTTCCTCAGTCACCATCCTCTACTCCAACAGATACTTCAAACTCCTTTGATATGTTCTGACAATGAAATGCCGACACAACAGGTATGGATACCACTTATGAATGGCTAACACAATGACCATCAATTCCCGTTCATACACATACTTCAGCCTATCTCTAGCTGTCAACACCTGACTGAAGTAGGCTATGGGTCTATGATTATGCATCGACACTACCCCAACCCATATACGGATGCATGTCTCTACCAAAAAAGTCTGACCGAAATCTAGTAAAGCTAAAACTGGTACTGTGGTCATGGCATTCTTCAGTCTCTCAAAAGTCTGGCTAGCCGCTTCTCCCCACAAGAAGCTATCATTCTTTAACTGCTCTGTTAGAGGCCAAGCTATGTTGTTGTACCCCTTCACCAACCTCCGATAGTATCCCGTCAATCCTAGGAAATCCCTTAGCTCTCTCAAATTCCTAGGTAAATGCCACTTCTGCATTGCCTCAATTTTGGCTTGATCGGCTGCCACCCCTTCATGTGATACCACGTGTCTCAAGTACTCCACCTTAGCCTGCGCGAAGCAGCACTTCTTCAGGTTGGCTTTTAACTGACGCTCCTGTAGAACTTTAAAGACCACCCTCAAATATCCCAGATACTCCTATTCGGTTTTGCTGTACACCAGTATGTCATCAAAGAAAACTAGGACAAACTTTCGAAGATACGGCTGAAACACCCTGTTCATCAGGGACTAGAAAGTGACAGAGGCGTTAGTGAGCCAAAATGGCATCACCAAAAGCTCGTAATGCCCCTTATGTGTCCTGAAGGTCGTCTTCTGAATATCTTCATCTTTTATTCTGATTTGATGGTAGCCCGATTTCAAGTCCAACTTAGAAAACACCACAACTCCATACAACTCATCTAGTCGCTCATAAATTACAGGAATAGAAAACATATCAGACATAGTCTCCTTATTCAGGGCCCCATAATCCACACAAAATCTCCGGCTCCCTTTCTTTTCTTGACCAGTAAAACTGGACTAAAGAAAGGACTCACTCTCGGCCTGATGATCCATGCCTCCAACATCTCACGAATCAGCTTCTCTATCTCATCCTTTTGAATCTGATGGTAGCGGTATGACCGAACACTGATCGGTGAAACCCCTTCCTTCAAGGTAATGTCATCCCTTTATGGGGGTATACCTTGGGGTGGTTGAAAAACACTCTTGAACTGCGAGTGGTTGTACTGACAAAGGAATGCCTCCCTTTGCCTCCAATGCCACCACTTCTAGGCTTTGGAGTTCTACCAGAATCCATCCCCACCTCCTGTTTGGTCCTAAAAATAGTCTTGAGAAACACCATGGCTCTAGACAATCCCGCATCTCCCTGAATCACCATCCTCCTTCCCTCTACCTCCAGTTCCATCCTCAATGCTCCCCAATTTACCTTGGTATCTTCCATAGTCTGCAACCACTTCATCCCCAGGATGATGTTAATGCTTCTCAATTCCAAGGGAAGGAAATCCTCCATCACCTCAATCCCCTGAATAGTCAACATTACTCCCCTACATATTCCTCTATCCATCTCCACCTTTCATGTGCCTATCATCACCCCCTAAGCTCCGGTGTCCACTAATTTCATCCCCAACAGATTAACAAAGATTTGAGATAAAATTGTGGGTGGCCCCATTCTCGATCAGCACCACCACATTCATATCAGGTCTCTCTCTTCACTTTCATGGTGTGATTCGGGATGAATTCCACCACGGAGTTCAGAGAGACTTCCGCCATGTCCAGATGCAGCTTCTCCTCTTCTGCTGGCCCATTCTCACCTCCCTCTTCAGCTTCCTCGTCATCACAGACGGTGAGAACCTGAAGAGTTCAGTCCTTGCACCTATGCCCTGACGTGTATTTCTTGTCACATCTGAAACACAACCCCCTTGTCATCTTTTATTGTATCTCCTTCTCAGTAAGCCTCTTGAAATTTTTCCCAGATCCTCCTCTAGTTTTCTTCTTTGATACTTCCCTCAGACTGCTTGGTACACCCTTGGGAGCTAAGAAGGTGCTGGTCATTCTATATGACCCCCCAAATTGCTTCCCCTCTAGGTACTTCTAGTCATCTATCAATTGTGCTTGCTCCATGACCTCCCCCAAATCACGTGGCCTCACAACTCTAACTGCTGCTCGGATATCTGGTTTAAGCCCTTTCATAAAGTTTCCCTCTAGCACTATCTTTGAAAGTTGTTCTAGCCTTCTGGTAAGATACTCGAACCTGTTACAGTCCCCTCCTGTGTCAGGGTGAAGAATTGTTCATAGAAGTCTCTTCCCTTAATGGTTTGGAAACGTTCTAATAAGCAATCATTGAACTCCCTCCAATTTCGAATGGGTCGTCTCATGTCCCGCCATTGGTACCAAGCTAATACCTTCCCTTCTAAACACAGTTTATCCACTGTTAGTTTCTCCTTCTCTGTCAACCCGTTGACTACAAAATATCATTCCACCTTGTAGGTCCACCCATGTGCGTCCTCGCCCCCAAAGATGGACATCTTCAGCTTTCTTACCCTTGGGTCACATCTGTTTCCCATGAATTCTCCGTAGCCCCCCATTCCTCGAGGAGGAGATGCTTTCCAATTGTCACGCTCTTCCCTTTGACGCTCATACCCAAATCCTTCATCAAAATCTCATCTTCTTCTTTCAAAATAGCACCCATTCTTTCACACCCGATACTAATCTCCTCCCTATAAAGTGGCTCTAGCGGAGGCATTCCGTCTTCTCCTTCTAGAATCTCCACTTATGGATTTTCCCTTCCCTTAAAGTATTAGGGTTCCCACCTCTTCCATGGCCGCCGGTATTTTCTTTTACTTCAGATGTCACTGATGTGAAACAATATGCGGTGAAACATGATTTGCACGTTAGAGATTAATGAGAGTTTAGCTTTGCAATGTTAACGATAAAATCTAGCTTACTCAAGTTGGATTCAAGAAAATTCGTGATAAATTATGTTAACGACAGTGATTACATTTAAGAATTGCATGAGTCTAGCAAAAGATAACCAAAATAAACTAGATAATGCAAATAGCTAATACTAAAGCCACACGTTTAAAATCTAGATCATTCACCTTGAGGTCCTTCACTCGTTTTGAAAGTGGTGACTAGCGGAAGAGGACCGTAGGTCAACTTAGCGATGCCACTAATAGGCAAGTGATCTTGAGAGGACTTATCGCCGGGAAGGAAGTCGGAATTGGAGAAGCCGGTGGATGTCCGCGGATGATCTAGTCGTCGTCTTCAAATTGCTCTTCTACCACATCCCCAAGTGTCGGGAAGATGCGGTTCAAATAGTCTTCGACGTTGTCGTCGAATCCAAATCCGACGTCGAAGAATGGCGAACGAGTTATGTGTATGCTTCCGTATTCGCCGAGCACTAAACCGCTATCCCCTTCAGTATCCGCCATGCATCTTGCCGGGGAATCCAAATAGCACGGAGATATGAGGGGAGAAGGTAGGCGGCAGGTATAGGGAAGGAGAACTTTGTTTTGAGTGATTGTGATAGCAAGTAGAGAACGACTCCAAAAGACAAAACTGAAATTTTCAGCAATAATTTCAGTTTTTAGCAAGGGGGTGAGGGAATTAATTTGATGAATTCAAATTAATTCAAATGGTTTAATGGGGCGGATAAAGAGGAAGAAATTTGGGCTGAATTTGTGGTGTTATTATGTCATTTGGAGGAGAGAGAAGCCCACTAAGAGTGGCCGGCCATATGAGGAGGAGAGAGGAAGGTTTGGGAGTTATGAATGTGGGGCCCAAGTTTAAGTAAGAAATTCAATTAAATCTGAATTTTAATTTCAGATTTAATTGTGGCTTAAGTAACTTCCCATTATTCAAAATGAGAGGGAAATCTAATTTGAATTTCAAATTAGGAGTTAATTTCATTAATGAGCTCCCATAAAGATAGGGAACCAATTAGGAAAGAGTGTAAACACAATTTGAAATTCAAACTCAAGGAATTAAAGGAAACAAGGGGCGGCGGGAGATGGCTGCTGGGCTGGCCGGTGAGGGGTTTGCCGGAGGGAGGCTGGCGGCTGGCCGGTGGCTGGTTGGCCAGCGGTGACAGATCTGGCCGGCGGGAAGGGGAGGTAGGGTGGCCGGCGACTTTAAAGAGCTGGGAGGGGCGGCGGCAAGGCAAAGGGGAGAAAGAAGATGGAAATTCCACGGCGACGACGAATACGGATTTACTAACCTCAAATGTCTTCTCGTTGAATTTCCACAAGATTAGTTAGCACGAACTAGAACTCACAAAGAGATCTAGTCTTCTCCGGCGAACTCACTAAGAGATCGAGGAGGGTGAAGAACTCACTAAGAGATCTTCTTGAACTCACAAAGAGAACACATAGTAGTAAATTTTCATTTTATTCAAAACTAAAAACTATTACATGAGAAAATGACCATATAAATAGGCCTCAAAATGACAAGAAAGCAAAAGACTAAAATACACCTCGAGCTACAATAACGACCAAATACCCATAAGGGCAAAAACGGAAAAACATAAAAATCAAATAAACTACTACAAAAATGATGAAAATAAAGATCATGATCGTGGCCGTCGATCTCCAGCATCTCTTGATGGTACATGTGTCGCAATCTCTGATGATGTCCTCATCAGTCGCCGGATTGGGTTTGACTTCAAATAATTTCTTCAACATGTCTTCTATTACGGCGAACATTCCATCCATATTTTCATAGACTGATGCAAACTGATTTTGAAAATCGAAAATCTTCTCTTCAAAATATGCTTTTAGTTGACCTAATTCTCCCTCTAAAACTTTCACTTTCCTTCCGTCCATTGGTTCCCCTTAGATCTACGTGCTATGTTTCCAATTTGATAGAAAACAACCACTATTAGTGCAGAAACTTGCTCAATTTCAGAGAAATTCAGCAAAATGGTACAAATTTTTCAAGCTTTGGGGAGAAATAAGAGGAATAATCACTTCAATTTCAACAAAAGAAGAAGAAAACATCAAACCGATACAAGAATCTTCCATTCGAGAGGAAGATTCAAATCTTTAAATCTCTAGCCAAAGCCTAGAGCCCAAAAGCAAAACCTAGATTTCAAATTCAGCCTTCCATCATTGACATCCTCAAGAACATGAAGATCATGAGGAGCATGCATTATCACAACCGGTGAATCTAAATCAAAGTTGATATTGGAAAAGTACGCACCTTTCACTACCTTTATACTTCAGATCGATGCATTACAGTAAGGGAGGGATTTGATGCCATGGCAAGAGCTATAGCAGGTTCCATAGTTCAAGTATGATTCATATCTGAAGTAGGGGGAACAATGACCATTAAAGTTTGTAGGTTGGCTATGGCCATCTATATGTCCCCTTAATCATGAGTTAGGATCCAGAGGGGATGATTTTGTTAATTCACGGTTCATCTTGTAGCAATCTGCATGCTCTTACCCAAAGTTATATATGATGATCAAGAGAGCCTAATAGTAACAATATCCAATTGTAATTGCTTACTAAAATTAGAATCAAGAGAATGTACATTGAATTGATTAAAGTAGTGGTCTTGAAGTCAAGGGAAAGCTACGCAACATGAAGTTGTTAGTTTCTCGGAAGAATCAAAGTGTAGAGGTCACTTTAGCATACCCCTTAGAAAGCCATTTATATAGAAAGATCTACGTGAGAAGCATTTGATTAATTTCTTCTAGAGATAATTTGATAAGAACATGGCAAGGGTCATGTAGCCTAGCAGAAAAATTACAAATCAAATGCAATTCAGACATGAATTTGTGAATAATCTCAAGATTGTTATGGCCTTGCGAAAACTTGCCAACTATAGGAAATATAAATGTAGTCGGTTTACCCTGAAATATGAATGACAGCTTGTGTTGAGATTGTTCAGCGCTTTGCTTAAAAAAATATAGAAAAATGAGTGAAGAAGGAGAGAGAAACCCGAAGTGTTCTTCCCCTCCAATCGCTTCAATGAAAGAACAACAAGCATACGCAACATGAGCAACAACAACCACTTGAATGAGTGCAATGATACAACCATTATCTTGCATTCTTGATATTTAAAGGCCCGTTATTCTTGTGGTGGCTGAAGGGAGGTGATTGCATTTAATCAAACTCTATAAAGATTTCTCAACTAATCACTTCTAGTTTCCACCTTTTCCTACCCATGGTATTGGTAATTTTTTTTTTTTTTAAGTTACCTGAAAAGTTGACTCTCGGAATAATCTCTTCCGATCTGATGTTTTCTGTAGCCTTCTTACTGATGCATGACCATACTTTTTTATTTTTCAAGGTGGCTTTCCTGAATGCTGATAGTCATTTTGTTCGTCATGCAGCTGGAAACATTCTTTTATCCATCTCCCACTTCTTGATCAAACATGTATGTATTTCCGACCTTCCAGTCTGCCACTACTCATTTTCATATGTATTTATACCTGAGTATGATTGCACTGCAGTTTGTTTTTTCTGATTATTTTTCTTTTTGTTGGCAACATATTTGCCTTCAGGAACATTTATGGGCCCAGTTGCTTCAGTTGATCTGGTTTATTTTGGAAGATGCGATGTCAACAATTTTTTCTTGCCCAGATTTATTAGCTCCAGCTGTTATTCATGTAGATGACTGCTTGGTGCTGCATGAACGAACTTCGGGAGTTATTACAGATCAAAATTTACAGTCTGCAAGATTTCCTGCACTGCTTAAATCCTGGTTGTTAAATGTGAATCAGTTTATGGTTGTGCAACTATTTCAAACTTTGCGGAATATATTGAAATCATTGAAACATGATTCTAATGATCTTGAAGAAGTATTTATCCAATATGCTGTTTCTTCTCTGATAAAAATGCCTTGGGATTTATTGGATGAGATCTTTAATTGCTGTTGTACAAATCAGCTAAGCTTTCGGCAGGTTGATGAATCAGATATTAGAAGCTCTCTCACAGGTGTGAAGGATCTTCTTTTGGGAGCAATACTTCAATTATGTTGTTCAATTGTAGAGCCGCATGATTTTGAAGCTGATGGCAACAGTCACTTTAAAGAACTTTCAGTTTATTTAAAGTTCAGCGATTTAGTGCCTAAACTCCTTTCATGGTGTTTCGTTTATCAGTTGGGAAATGGCAGAGAATATCTTTTTGAATATTTGAGACACAAATCATTGGTATGTTTAATCTGCTAATTATGTTGAATATATTTTGATAATACTATTTCTGCTATATATATATTACATATGCTTTACTAGTCTTCACTGGCAATGCATTTAACTTGATTGAATGATGAAGAAACTACTTTAATAATTGGATGGATAACGATGTCTAATTTTTATCTCCCATCAGATTATGATGATCAGGTTTAGTTTTCACAGCCACTGGAAAAACTCTCATCCTGAATCTTGGCTCAAATTCCTTAACCAATTTTTTGGAGAAATTCTGCATTGGTCCTTCTCAGGATGTGATGCCAGTTCTGAAATATGTCTAGAAGAGTCTCCATTTTTTGCTAGTTCCCTGGAAGGAGACAAGTCTTATACTAGACATCTGCAGAGACTGGCTATTTTCCTTCTTTTTAAATGTTCTTTTACAATGGCCTGTGCTGGTGAAACTAGTAAGAAATGTTCTTGTAGAGAAGAAACTACTTCTTTTGGTTTGCAACTCTGCAGGAAACAATGTCACTTGGATTTATTGGAAATTTTTACATGGCTTCAGAGATGCTGCCCCTTGGAGAAGTTTCAGAACTGCAGAAACTATTATGAATCTTGCAGCAGTTTTGCTATATCCTTTCTGCAGCTCTACATGGAAGAGGTTTAGTTTCTTGATCACAAATTTCCATTTCTCTCTTCTCTAATCATGACATGCTTTCAGTTTTCTCAAATATTATTTAACTAGCCTTTTATAGCAGGTGTTGCGTTAACTTTTTGTTTTATGCATTTCAGACCCAGTTTCTGTAATGTATTTTCTATCACATGTGATGTTGTTTCAGAATAAGATTTTAAATTGGTGTAGTTAGCTTGTAATTATATGTATAAATCTAGAAGTTAACTTGCTACGATACAACCTCCAACCCACTCCCACCACCTTTATTTATATAGAGATAGATATAGATATAGATTGATGGATACACACACTATCTATTTTTATATAGAGAGAGAGTGGATCTTTGTTCTCACAAGTTCCATTGAACTTGAGAAACTACAAGTATCACACTATTATGCGCATATTTGATGGAAGATCTCTTCATCTAAGTTCTTTTTTATTGCTTTTGGGAAAAATTCAATGAGGGGTTTGAAATTAATTTAATAACAAGATTTTCTTGCTTCATTAGCCGTACATTCTTCATCACTTATGGTTCTCAGCGAACCCAATAATCATACAATTCTATGAATTTACATTCATAGCTACTTCCTACATGTTATGTTTTCATTTTTATTATAGAGCATCAATGACTAAAATCTAATTGGTTACTGAAATGATATTTCATTCTGATAGAACAGAAGTCTCTCTCTCTCTCTCTCTCTCTCTCTCTCTCTCTCTCTCTATATATATATATATATATATATATATATATATATATATATATATATATATATATATATATATATATATACACACACACTATGCATATCATTTTAAAATTTTACTGTTGATTGCAGGATGATATGTTTTTTAAAATGCTGTTACAGTTGCTTGATGCTCCATTTTCTTCGTGGCAGAAGTAAGCAACAAGATGATTGCATCCCCACTACGAATTGATGATTACTATTCCGCTTTTTTTAATTATTCACTTGGAAAATATGCAGAGAGAACAGTAATAAAATGGGATCTATTGGAGCAAATAACGACATTTTATGCCATTTTGCAAGTATATTTTGCCCAATTCGTCTTTTCCACCTTTTCCTGCTACTGGTAAGTAATAAATTTATGGAATTGTTACCTTTTTTCTTGCTTATTAGTCTATTCTGATCCATTGGCAATAACCTATGTTTGCTGGTTTACTTCATGTTACTTGATAAATGATACGATGAAGCATTCCTAATTATGCTGGAGATCGGAACTTCTTATGAATTTTTTTTACTTGACAGTGAAGAGACATCCATGCGTTGTAGTTAAGTGCAGTTTGATTGTACTTTGTGGTGAAAGATTTCAACTTGCTATGCTTTCGGCTAACAAAGTTCGTTGTTTTCCATTGTCTACTTTAGAAGTTATTTCTTGAGCAGGAGTTCCTAGGACTTGGATTTCATTGGCTCTGTTAACTACGAGTTAACGTGTATGTTGCTATGGTTTAAGATTTATTTGCTTACAGGGATATTTTAGTGCTTATACCGTAAGGGATCTTTCTATTTGGCCGATAATACTCTCAGCTGATTGAAATTGTCATGTATTCCCTTATCTCCTTAGTTATTTAGAGACCTATGTGAGGCAGCCAGTGCCCTCTTCGACTTTTGTACCCCTGCCTTTCTCTCCGTTTTTTTTTTTATTATTTGTCACGCCCCTTTTTTACCCCCCTCTTGACAATCATGAGGCGTAATAGAAACGGATAATAGGGATAAAAAATTCTCATTATATCCATCCTTGATACAGTAAAATGAATTAAAATTTTTAGAATAATTTATTTTATGTATAGTTCGATATATCTAAATTATTTTATATGTTTCTATTTATTGAAATGATCAAAATGAAATATAGAAAATAATAAAAATGGTTTTGAAAAAATTTGAGATGCCAAAAAATAGAGTAAAACTTTTGGGGCAAAATTTTAGCGTATCTTATTATTATTTTATTGTTACATGTTCATATCCAAAACCAGCCCTCTTAAACCATGTCTGACCGAAGAAAGGACATTCCACCAACCTTTAGTACCTCTGGAGTTACTGCAATCATCTGGCAAATTTTCACTCTTTTTTCTGCATCTTTGTCACCTTCATACTAGCAATACAAGAGAATGGCCTGCCTGATGTGATATCGCAACCTGCAACAGGGATCAAGCAAATAAGGAGAAGGAAACAATCAGTTTGGTTGAAAGACTTCAAAGTCACCTCAGCAGATATAATAAAAAACTGTTCAACCACTAGGCCTTAGCTGAGATAGAATTAAATTGTTTTGTTAGTATGTATTAGTTGTATAAGGATTCATAAACCCTTAGGCGTCTTGCAATGATACTACTCAACAATGAAATTGATTTAATTTTTATAATCTTCTCCTCTCTAGTTACAAGATATGAATTTTGGTTTTTGTTGTTTTTTTTTTCATTGCAGCTACACTATGATCACCTGGTCCTGGTTGATTATCTTATCTCAAAAGATACTGGTCTTCATTGTTTGCAATATCTTTTGAGGTACGCTCTTTGATCATTTTTATGATCTATTTGTTTTTTTTCCTGTTATTTGTGATTTAAAGACATGATAGACAGTATATAACTTCGAAATAATATTGAATGTTCTGGTTGAACTAACATTTGCACTATTACGGCCCATCAATTATGCTGGTCCCACCTAATTTTCTTTGGGAAATTCATTTGGTTATCCTTGCTCGACATTTTTATATTCTACAACTTGGGAGGAGCCCAATAAAATGAATGGCATATCAGACACAAATTGTTAAGTGGTTATTCAATTCCAGATTTCTGTAAATCACCAGCATTTAACACAACTAGAATCATCTTTCTGAACTATTCCATTTTATATTAAAAAAAATTAACAATTATTGTATAATTGGATCTGGCTCAGATTTTTATCTCTCTATAGGAGTTCTTCGAATTTATTCTTGTATTAAAATCCAATAATTCAAGTCTTACAATGATGTTTATCTTGAAACAACTTCAGAGGGCCATGTATGTAGGAAAGGCTAGGAAGAAGAGGAGTTGGGTTGGAAGAGGTGTATTTTCTTGAATAGCACCTATTAGGGTCACAATATCATCACACCTAAAAGGCCAACTTGTTTCCTTGTTATGTGTTAGAAATGTTTGGACCAGAATTCTGGAAGCTAGGCGGCGCCTGGATAAACTCTGCTTGAGGGTTTTCTTTTTTCCCCCCTTCAAATGTAACTTGCATGCTGTAACACCAAAATATGTGCTGGAAATTCCATCAGTTTTCTTGACATTTGAGTATGGCGCCTGTATTTGAATGTCATCCTTCACAATTGAACTTTGCACTTCTAACACATTATGAGCATTCCTTTTATATGTTTCTCTTTTTGTCAAATATTTCTACCTCTATATTTCATTTCTCCAATTTTTTTTTTGTGACCGGTAATCTTAAAAGTATATTTATTGCTATTGTTTTAGTCCTTATGGAATTTGTTTTTGTCAGGTGCTTACGTTTGATATGCGACTCATGGCCTGCCTTTGTACAATTCTCTAATTTTGAAAATAAAAGTGATAATCATCATCAGAAAAGAAGAAAAATTCATCGAGACGAGGATGAGAGTCCCACACTAAAGTCTTCAACAACTGCATTCCAAAGACAAATTTTGAGGAGACATAAAAATTTTCAATGTACTTATGAAGTCAGTGATTCACATAATTTTGAAAAGGCCAAAGGGTGCTTACATTCATTAAAGATATCACTGGGAGAGCTTCAGAGGAAATGTTTGTTTCCCTACAATTCTAAACCTCTTCTCAAAAGGTTTGCAATTCATTTGTTTAACAATGTCTACCCTTTTCTAAACTGTAAAATTACTATATTCTTTGTACTTCTTACTATCATGCACTTAGAATGTAATGCAGTAGCTTACTTGTCTTAGCCTAGTTTTTTCTTTGACTATATTGTCTGAAGCTCTTTCTTAGGATTTGTTTGGGATAGCTTTCTTGTTGTTTTGCTTTACAGATTACTGCTATACTTTTGATTGGCTTTTTCTTTATTGCTGTTTTTAAAAAATTATATGCTGGAAAGCTGTTTTTATCAACCAGATCTGCTATTGTACAGTAATTGTAAGAAAGTTGTTGTATTATTTCAAAATAGTAAATATTTATAATGCTTATAACTTAAATTTTTTTTCCACAATAACTTTACAAATATAAACTAATTTCTTCTATTTGCCTATTGATGCATATGAAGATAATGAATATGGAAACCGTGGTCTCTTCTCTTTGAAAAACCTGGCATTGTCTATTTGTCTGAAACTCCTTTATAGAAGGTAAGATTAGGCGATTAGCATTGCCCAAGTTGGACAACTGTATTGTTACTTGTTAGATATATCGCTAGAATATAAGCAGCAGCATTCATTAATATTCTTTACATGAATTGTTATGTGATGGCTTGCATTAAAGAGGATTTATAAATGACAAACTAGAGCTACATCCATGAGGATTAGTTATTTTATTCTGTTTTCTAATTGATGCGCGTTCAAAAGCTGAGATAAAGAACCTGGGATAACAGTTCTCTTTCTTTTATAAAACATGGCTGATATGAAGGCAAACCAAGCATATGTATAAAGTTGGACAAGTTCATGAATCTTTGTGTGCATAAAATATTCTTAGTGAAACTCTTTTTATCATTTGCCTTAATCTAAAGGATAATGAGCTTTTCTTATTTTTAGATGCTACAAAATTCATGGCATTAGAGATTGAGAGTATGTCTTAGCTTTACATGAGTATCCCATACAAATAAAGAGATATAAATTTGTTCAACTCTAGATAACTTGAAGACTTGTTGGGTGGAAAATTCAGAGTGAAAGCCACGCACGCGGTCTTGTTCCTTCATAATGGATTCGCTAGTCTTGATTTTAGGTTATGAAGTTGGCATTTCCTCACAATCAGAGATGGCAATAAAATAATGTTAAAATTTCAATTAGAGATTATCCTTAAATAATAGTAGGAGGTGGGAACATCGATAAAGGATGACAAATGTTAGTCATTGATGTGGAAGATTCGTGACAGCTAGCCTCTGTTGTATTACACGAAGGGATTTTGATTGAGTGGGAAGTCATGCGACATCATTTGATGGATGCTTTGTATTAGGGCATTGGGATTTGAACATTGGTCAATTAAAGACGTTGAAAGTCACTTGTTGTCAAACATCCGGTTTTGCAGGACAATGAAGAACAAAATGCGATAGCTAGCATTGGATTAGTATGTTGGTCAATAGCTGCTTGTTGGTGGATGGAAGGCGATTTATATCACCGGGAGTGGGAGTTAGTGGATGTTGGCCAATGAACTTAGGGCGCAATTGGTGCTGGGAGCTGGATGTTGTTTTGTGAAAGTTATTGACGATGAAGTGCAACAACTAGCATTAAGAGTAGGATGTTGGGCTGTTGATGTCAATTGACTATGAAAATCATGTTGGATGGAAGGCGAAATATGATGTTGTTGGTCGGTGGACATTTTGTGGAACTAAGAACATTATTTTGGTTTATCTGATGGTTCGAAAAATAATTAATGACTAGAAAATTTTCTTTGATTCTCGAATGTTCCCAATTCATAATGTTTAAAAAATGAGGAGGTTTGGGGCCTATTTGTAGATTTTCCTTGCGGGTTTTTTTTTTGGGTGGGGTATGGAGGGTCGTTATTCGAAATCATTATAAAATATTCCCTATTTTGATTAACAATGGCCAAACAAGATCATATGCTTCTTGATAAAAAGTAATAGAACAATGTTGCTCGTGAGTGTCTTATCGAATCATTTTAATGGTAGCCAAGCTAAGCAACTAACTGATATTTGATGGCGGTGGTTGATAATTGTGCGATAGAGGCTAATGTCAACGAATATTTGATCGGTGTATAAAAGACACCATCTTAGATGTCTTTATGTTGCGAGCTCAATGTAAGCTTCTATATCCAAAATTTATTGGTTGGATCATTTGTAACAAAGATATGAGGCATAGGCTACATGTTATTGTTATTAAAAACACTGACGAATTAACATAATTTTGGTATGGATTTGTTTGTTCGACATGAGAATTACAATGTTACTGATGGTTCATGAATTCCTGTGTGAGCCACAATTACTCCAAGAAGGCATAATTATAAGGGGATCAGTGACTTAGGAAGGCTTGGGGAGGTCAAGCTGTGAGAACTTGAAAGCTAAGAAGGGGAAAACCCTAGAAATGTCTTAGTTAGATGCTTGAGAGCAAAGAGATTGCGTAGTCGTGAAGATTATTGACGAACAGTTATGATGGCATTTTAAGTGAACAATCCATGAAATCGGTGACCCCATCTAGGAACTCGTGCATTTAGACTATTGATTTCTTATGATTATTAGTTTCTCGCTTTTTTATTGCAATCAGGATTCCCTATCTATTTAAATGGTTTTCAATGAAGTATCTAAGGAGTGATAGAGAAATGGAGAGTTAAAGCCTAGATAGGAGAGTTTCTATTCTAGAGAGAGGCTCATAGAATAGAGAGCTAAGGAGAGAGGAGATTTGAAGAAGCATCAATTCAGTTAGCTAGGGGTGTAAACGAGTCGAGTCGAGCTCGAGTCACCTCCATCTTGAGCTTGATTAATTAATCGAGTTCAAGCTCAAGCTCAAGCTTTATTTTACGAGTTCAAACTGGCTTACAAACCTGTTCACGAGCTTATGAAAGTGAGAAAATGATTATACTATAATGACAAAATGAATGAGGAATTAAAAGAAAAATAATAATGAACCACTTAATATAAGACAATGAGATATATTTTTTTAAATATTTTTTACATGGTTGTACTTAAAATCTTGAATACTAATACATTTTAAGTGTATTTTATATTAATATTTTTTAAATGAGTCGGTTCGTGAGCTAACGAGTTGAGTCAAGTCTAGCTCAAGCTGGGTTCGTTAGCTCATCGAGCTCGGCTCACAAGCCATTTATCGAGCCTTCTCACGAGTCGGCTTGACTCACTTACACCCCTATAATTAGTTGATAATCAAGGAATTTAGAAGATGATTGGGGAAACTTAAAATGCGCTTGAGAAAAAATTATAATCTTAGAGTCTTAAAGTTATTAAGTTTGTAATTGTAAATTGATGGCTTAAGATTAAGTTTTAACTGGCAATTAGAAGTTAATTTTAAATAAATTTATTTTAAGTTATAGATAGTCAAATTTTATTTTTATTTCTTTTATATGATTTAGAAGATGCCAAAATTTTTTGGAGTCAATTTGATCAAATCTTTTTAATTTATAATTTTTTGTTATATATTTTATAATCAAAATGCTATTTAATTTATATGTATTTATGACTACAAAATTAATTTTTAATTTTAGTTTCATTAAATTTATGTCGATGGGAAAGCATATATAATTTCTGCACTTTATATTTATAATTATTTATATTACTAAAGCTTAAAGTTATAATATTAGTTATTTAATACATTTCATTTTCTTAAATATTCTATAACCTTACTAGTATTTACTTCATATTTTTCTTGCATAATCATACTTGTTAACGGCGAATGTCGCACAATGGCGCAAAGGTCCTATTTGAGCCATGACGCATACATTTGAGCCATGGCGCATAGCGCACGGCACGGCGCGCCCCATTTTGAACATGACGCAAATTATAAAATAATAAACATGAATATGTAATATCATTAAACTGAAAGACAAACTATCATAATAGCAAACAAACAATTACAATACATATAAATAACAATCCAACATAATTTCAAGTCCAATAAGTAATCAATCTTCATACAACTAAAATATATTTAAATGAAAGCAACTAGCATTAAGAAGATAAAAATATGCAATTTAACATTTATCTTAACACTTTTAATATATTTTAAAATTAAAAAAATATATTATCTTAAAAATTAAAAAAATAAAAAATAAAAAATATTTATAATTACATTAAAAATTTTTTAAAACAAATGACGCGCGCTATTTTGCGACGTGCGCCATGCGCCATGGGGCGCAAATAACGCGCGCCATTTTGAACATCTGATGGCGCAGCGCTACTTTGCGCCATTGACATCTATGTGCATAATATATAAATGTTTTGTTATTTACGGTGCAAAGCTTTAAATTATTTAATATATTACCTTTGCAAATTTTCTTATGTAAAATCTAAATTTTAGTAATGGATTTTTATATTGAATATAAAAACAACTATGTATAAACTATTTTAAACGGCCATATATTATGTATTTAAGTTCGTAGCTTTGCGCCTATATTTTAAAGTAGTAGTACTAACACGTACTATTTTTGCAGTCTGGACAGGTTTCTGGAGCTTTGCACGACAAATATAAATCACAGCAGATATAATGGTAATTAGTAATTGGGATGAAAGCTCTTGTTCCGAGTACCTGGCTTCTCTGCAGTATCTTTAAAATTTTATGCAAGATTTCTAATCTGCTTAATTACCATTTTTATTTTTTTCTCTTTGTTTCATTCATAGTGATTGTTATGTTCTGTTGCTTTAGTGAAACCTTGAAGAAGCAAGAAGGTATTTCTTTTTTGCTGTTTTTGATGATTCTTGAGACTCCATGCCTGGATAGACTGGAATAAGCATGAAATCAGCTCACAGAAGTTCCAGCCGTTAACGTGGCTAAGGTTCATTAAAAGCTTTGAATTCTATTATTTTCACAAGGGACCTGAACAATAGCTATTTTTATACACTTTCTAAAATGGTCTTTTCTGGTGCCTTTGTCCTTTAAGATTCTTGCTTTTTTTTTGTTTGGGGGGGGGGGGGGGGGGGGGGTGGAATTTGGGGCCAAAGCCCATTTTATAAACTATGAAGAAAAAACAGAATTACATGTATAAATGAAAAGAATCCATCAACTATCCAAAACAAAAAGTAGTTGCACAAAATAGAAAATCTGTATGGAAAAACTACAAGGAAAGGAGAAAAAAATTAAAACGGCTCAAAGAGCAGAGAGGACTCAGAATGCTCCACAAAATCGGAACGTCAAGCAAACATAAAGAGCATCAAATTCTCCTAGTTGCCGAAAGGACTGATAGGAAATACTTGAGTTCGCTAGTAATCCTATCGGATCTACTTGAGTTCGCAAGCAAACCTAACAATAATTGGTAAAAACAGTGAGAAAACGAAGAAATCGTCGTGGAAAAATAATCAAACGATAGTAATTCTTATAGAAAGCAAAGGAAAACAATAACAAAGCAAAGATACGAGAGATCCTCAATTCGAGAGGAGGATCATCTCTCCCAAATCTCTAGACAAGAGAGTCTAGAGCCCAAGTTGCCAAGAGACCCTAATTCCCAGCCAATCTAAACATTAAAACATTTCCTAAACATCTCCCTCTCTTAATACCCAACCTTTCCTAATCAAATCTCCCTCCCAATACCTAGCCGCCCCATCTTTTTGAAATTCAAACCTATTACAAGCTTTGGGAGGACGGTAATGTTAGGTCGATGGTTCATAATGAACCGACTGAGTCGGCCTTAGTTACATCTTCTTTGTCCTCAAGATGAAAAAAAGGAAACTGCTGTTTTACCCTCTTATATGTCTCCCATGTAGCATTGTAATTGGTCAACACTTTCTTAGTCATATCTTCTTTCTGGCGAACCCCCATCAACTCTAAAGGTTCCATAACCACCTCTAAATCTTCAGTAAGTGTTGTTGGTAACTCGGGGTTGGCTGTATAGTCACCAATGACCTTTCTCAACTGTGATACATGAAAAACTGGATGTATAGTCGCCGTCGGTGCTAGTTTCAGCCAATATGTTACTACTTCAATCTTAAGAGAATTTCAGCACTTCATAAGGCCCAAAGTACCTTGGAGCCAGCTTCTCATTCCTCCTGTTGGCGATTGTCTTCTGTCTATATGGTCGGAGCTTCAAGAATACCCTCTCCCTCGCTTCAAACTGGACGTCCCTTCTATGCCCATCAGCTTGTTTCTTCATAATTTGTTGAGCCCTCAGCAGATGTCTCTTCAGCTCTTTTAACACACACTCTCTATCTCCTCCAAGTACTCCTCGACTGAGGAAACTAGAGTACTGTTACTCCCAAAGTGCACCAAGTGGGGAGGATCTCTTCCGTACAACGCCTTGAATGGAGTCATCTGAGAAGCATAATGAAAAATGTATTGTACCAGTACTCAGCCCATGATAGCCACTTAGCCTAGAGCGTGGGTGTCTCCGATATGAAACATTTTAGGTAAGTCTCCAAGCTCCTGTTGACTACTTCCGTTTGGCCATCCGTCTGTGGGTGGTAAGTTGTACTCATCTTCAAAACTATCCCCTGTAACCTGAACAACTCTCTCCAAAAATGGCTGATGAACATCTTTTCTCTATCTGATACTATTTTCTTGGGTACTCCATGTAATCTGACTACCACTCTGATGAAGGCTGAAGACACTATCACTGCTGTGGGTGTCGGAGGGGAATGAAATGTGCATACTTGCTCAGCCTGTCCACCACCACTAAAATCACCGTGAACCCTTCTGAATGAGGCAATTCATCTATGAAGTCCATGGATATCTCCTCCCATACTCGTCCCGATAGAGCTAATGACTATAGTAGTCCTCCTGGTGACATAGCCAGGTATTTATTCCTTGGACAGATCTCACGTATGACTATAATCTCCTATGCATCTTTATGCATCCCCTTCCAGTACATCTTCGTAGCTAGCCTCCTATATATCTTCTGTATGCCTGAGTGGCCCCCAACAACGCTTCCATGAAACTCCTAGAGTAAGTTTGGGATGTGGATCCAGGTCCGGGGCATCACAAATCTCCCCTGATATAGCAGTTTGTCCCCCTCCAATGAGTACCGTGGGTGGCTACCCTCTTCCTTCAGTAATTCTGACATGATCTTTCCCAAACCTTCATTTATAGCACTTTCTTCTCTGATGGCCTCCCAGTCAAGCATCAAAGGAATATATAGTGCCACTGCCTGCAGCTCCCCCATACATCTGGACAAGGCATCTACCGCCTTGTTCTCCACCCCTGGCCTATAGTAAATCTTAAAATCGTACCCTAGCAATTTGGACAACCACCTTTGATGCTCCTCTGTCACCATCTGCTATTCCAGTAGGTATTTTAGGCTCCGCTGATCTATCCTAACAATTAAATGCCTCTCAAGTAGGTAGGGCCGCCACTTATGGATGGCCAAAATAATGGCAATTAATTCTCTCTTATAGACTAATTTCAGTCTGGCTCTAGCAGTCAATACCTGGGTGAAATAAGCAATGGGTCTACGACTATACATAAGCACTGCACCCAGCTCATGTATTCGGACGCATCTGTCTCCACAATGAAGGTCTTAGTGAAATTTGACAAAGCTAGGACCGATATCGTAGTCATCGTCTTCTTCAGGCTCTCAAATGTTGATGTGGCCACCTCCCCCTATAGGAACCCGTCCTTCTTCAACTGCTCAGTGAGTGACCATGCTATGGTGTCATATCCCTTTACAAATCTTTTGTAGTACCCTGTCAATCCTATAAATCCCCTCAGCTCCTTCAGATTTTTCAGTATTGGCCACTTTAGCATTGCCTTAATTTTGGACTGATCTGCTGCCACCCCTTCTTTTGATACAATATGACCCAAGTACTCTACACTGACTTGTGCGAAGCAGCATTTTTTCAAGTTGACCCTCAGCTGGTGCTTCTGCAACACCTCTAACACCCTTTTCAAATGCTCCCAGTGCTCCTCTGTCCTGATGTAGATTAGGATGTCGTCAAAGAAAATAAATACAAATAGTCTGAGATAAGGTTTGAAAACCTTATTCATAAGTGTCTGGAAAGTAGTGGGAGCATTGATTATGCCAAAAGGCATCACCAGGAACTCATAGTGTCCCTCATGAGTTCTAAAGGCCGTCATGGGTACATCCTCCTTCATTCGTATCTGATGGTAACCTGATTTCAAGTCTATCTTATTGAAGATCACTGTTCCACTCAATCATCTAACAGCTCGTAAATGACTGGTATATGAAACTTGTCAGGTACTGTTTCCTTGTTGAGTGCTCTGTAGTTCACACAAAAATGCCAACTGCCATCCTTTTTTTTTCACCAATAGAACTGGACTAAAGAAGGGACTGATGATGGGTCTGATGATTTTTGCCTCCAACATCTCTCTTATCAACTTTTCGATTTCATCTTTCTGGAACTGATGGCAGCGATAAGGTCGTACACTAATGGGTGACACTCTCTCTCTCAACACGATGGCATGCTCATGCTCCCTCTGCGGTGGCAATCCCTAAGGTGGCTGAAGCATCTCTTGAAACTGCTGAATCAAATGCCAAATGGAGAGAGGTATGTCCCCTCCCTCCTCCAATCTACCTCCCTCCAGACTATGCAACTCCACCAAATACCCTCCTCCAGCCAACTGTATATCCGTCACCATCATTTTAAGAGAAACCATGGATTTGGATAGCGCCGCATCTCCCTTAATCACCACCTTCCTTCCATCTACCATCAACTCCATGATGAGCGCTCCCCAATTCACTTTGGTGTTTCCCAAAGTTTGCAGCCATTTCATCCCCAGGATGACATCTGTACTCCCAAGCTCTAGTGGAAGAAAATCTTCCCTCTCCTGAATCCCTTGGATCGTCAGTCGCACTCTGCAAATCCCCTGGCCTTTCTCCACCTTCCCCGTACCTATTATCACCCCGAAACAACCGGTATCCACCAATCTCACTCCCAATTGGTCGACGATCTGGGTGGAAATGAAATTATGAGTAGCCCCACTATCAATCAGCACCACCAACTCCCTGTCCTCTATCTCCCCCTTCACCTTCATGATATGATTCGTAGTGAATCCTACCACTGAGTTCAAGGAAATCTCAGTCAGATCCAAATGTAGCTTCTCCTCCATCTCCTCCTCTGTCTCCTCCTCACCTCACTCAGTTTTCTCGTCATTGCAGACAGTGAGAACCTAAAGAGTTAGGTCTTTAACCAATGCCCTGACGTGTACTTTTCATTGCACCTGAAGCACAATCCATTGGCCCTATTCTCCAGCATCTCTTTTTCTGTCAGCCGCTTGAAATTACCCCCACTTCATCCTCCTGTCTTCTCCTTGGTGGCCTCTCGATTCCCTCATGTTGTAGGACCTTTAGGTGCTAGATGGATGGTCGTCATCCTGTAAGTCCCTCTGTGCTGCTACTCCTGGCTCCCCTCTCCAGATTCCTTTGATTTTCCACCAGTTGGGCCAACTTCATGGCCTTCCCCAAGTCACGGGGCATCATAACCTTCATTGTTGCTCGGATCTCCACCTTCAACGCCTTCATGAAATTTCCCTCAAATACCGCATCTGATAAACGTTCCACCCTTTTAGCTAGGTGCTCAAATCGCTCCCGGTAGTCGGCTATTGATCCCTCCTGCGTCAAAGCAAAAAATTGCTCATAGAAATCTCCTTCCTGGTCGGTTTGGAAACATTCTATTATGCAGTCCTTGAACTCCCTCCAGTTCCTGATAGGTCTCATCTGACTCCTCCATTGATACTACGACAGGGATTTTTCTTCCAAGCACAAGCCTGCTGTTGTCAGCTTCTCCTCCTCCATCAGTCATTGACCGTCAGCCATTGACGGCGAAATATCACTCCACCTTATAAATCCATCCATACACATCTTCTCATTCGAATATGGGCATCTTCAACTTTCTCATCTTCTGGCCTCTACCATTCCCCCTGATTCTCCCATAGTTTCTCCTCTCCAAAGTGCTAGGCCCTCCCCATGTTTCTCGGTCTTCCCTTGCCCTGCCATAGCTCAAACCCCTTTCCAAATCCCCCATTCTTTCTTCAAAATCAGCATCTTGACCGCCATAGTATCCCTCTTGGCACTCCCCATATCTCCCTCCTCTTTCTTCCCTCTGGACAGGCTCCAAATGGGGTCTTCTTCTTTCTCCTTCAATGATTTCCACCTCATCTTCCTCCCTACGAATTTCATAATTCGTGTTTTTTTCCTTCCATCCCTTTTGCCATGGAAGCCGCCATTTGGTTTTGAATTTCTAACATTTTTTTCATCATGTATCGAAGATCGACAACTTGTCATTCCATGGAAGAAATCCTTTCCTCCATCGTTGTTTTGATTTGATTTATCTCCCATTCAAGCCTTTCCTCCAAAGCATCTACTTTTTGGCCGCCATTACAATCCGGAGTTTGTAGATTCACAAAATCTGAATTTTGGAGTAAAAACACAGCAACTTCCTCTTTTTCTGGGCAAAAAATTGCTACTGGAATTTGCCGAAAAAAACCCTCAACTGGTCCCAAGACTTGCTCTGATACCAATATGATAGGAAATACATGAGTTCGCAGGTAATCCTATCCGATCTACTTGAGTTTGCAAGCAAACCTAACAATAATCGGTAAAAACAACGAGAAAATGAAGAAATCGTCTTGGAAGAACAATCAAATGATAACAATTCCTACAGAAAGCAAGGAAAACAATAACAAAGCAAAGATATGAGAGATCCTCAATTCGAGAAGAGGATCGTCTCTCCCAAATCTCTAGACAAGAGAGTCTAGAGCCCAAGTTGTCAAGAAACCCTAATTCCCAACCAATCAAAACATAACAATATTTTCTAAACATCTCCCTCTCTTAATATCCAACCATTCCTAATCAAATCTCCCTCCCAATACCTAGCCGCCCCATCCTAAATTCAAACCTATTACAAGCCTTGGGACCCGCCATGTGGGTGGGCAACATGAGGGGAGGCGGAACTTGTCCGCCTCCTATAAACTTGAGCCGGCCTTTTGGCCGGTTCAGCCAGTTCAATATGAACCAGTGGCATAACAAAGACCATCTAAGGAGAAGTTGGGTAGCACCAACACTCATCATTGTTGTGAATGATAAGAAAAAAAGTATCCTTATCGGTTCATTCATATTTTGCACTTGAACAAAAATATTTGTATGCGACTAAATGCAATTTCTGATATGTTAAGTAGTTCCGAGAGAGAGTTGCATGGCGTTATAAAGCGAGTGCTGTTACCTATCGCTCGTCTAATTCTTTTTTCTAGTCTTTAAATCCTCTTAAAGCATTCAAAAGTATTTGTTTTCTCTATCTGTGGGGTTTCATTCAAGAATCTATTTACATTTTCTTTGTTTTCCTTGTCATCTACAGGTCATTTATTTGTAGTAGGGGATACCTCCTCGGCGGTACTCTTAACAACTGCTAATGGCGAACTATGATGCACCGACACTTCTCCTCAAAGAGGCGTGCAGTGTCCGACACCGTGTCCGACACGACACTCGTCCGACACTCCTCTGACACGTGTCGGACACGCCGAAAATGTGTCTGATTAAAAAAATATTAAAAACAAATTGGACATGCGTGTCCGACACACGTATCTTAAATATTTTATAATTTTTAAAAAATATAATTTCTTATATTTGGCGAGAGTTAAACTAAATTTCTTATTTCATATCCATAACATCAAATCAACGTCTGCATTTAATACTCATTCATCGAATATTTTCATTTTCATTTCTCTTTGGCAATGAAGGTATTTTTATCTCCTCTCTTTTTGCACAATTACAAATCTTTCTCTTGTTGAATCAGAGTTGAAAATAGTGATATTCAATGATGATGATATTGAAGGCCAAAAACAAACCTCTAAAGCTAATCATAATAGTTGAAGCTTGAATGTTTGATGTTGTAGTAAGTGATTATTTGCTTATATTTTTGTGGTTGTACTAGATATTTTGTACTAAATATTTTATATTATAAGCTAGACAAGTTATCATGTCATCCATTTATTATTGTTTGTCATTTTTAATATGATATTACATTAATATATATACATTATATAAAAAAATGTATTATCGTGTCCGTGCCGTACCCGTGTCCTATATTTTAAAAGAAAGCCGTGTCGCTGTGTCCGTGTCGTGTCGTGTCCGTGTCGCTGTGTCCGTGTCCGTGCATCATAGATGGCGGACAACCGTATCTCATGGTATGAATTTCTCAGTTCTATCATTGTCCTTTGCGCTCGGTGCTTTGCTCGGCAATTTCAAATTACATATCCAGTTCTCATTTATTGTTAGCATCATCACTACAAAACAGTGAGAGTTATTCTGCTTGATTTTGACTTATTACAATCATACAATTTTCCTGAATTTTCCGAACAAAGGTTGTTATATGGCTTCTAGAAACATCTTGATTGTAGTACTATTTGAATATCAGGGTCATGCCAGGTATAAGTGTTATATATAATGTTGATAATGCCTATTTTAGTTGACATTTAGAGCTGTTATTTTTCATAAAATTGGTATCAAATTGGTTATCTAAATATGTTCGTTAGACCTGTCCACAGTTCAGAAAAATTCGGATTAGATCATTTTTATCTGGATTCAACTCATTTTGATTTCGTTTGGATCATGTTTGATAACCTAGATTTGGTCCAGTGTCCTTTTTTGATTATTAGATCTAAGTTTGGATTTAATAGGACACAATAGATAAAAAAATTGATTTGATATATATATATATATATATATATATATATATATATATATATATATATATATATATATATATATATATATATATATATATATATATATATATATATATATATATATATATATATATATATATATATATATATATATATAGCTTGTAATGATCAAATTGGAAGTTTGGTTGGATTAAGTCAAGACATGAGATTTAGGCTTCATTTGGGACGGCTTTTTTACTGCTTCTGAAAGCGGTTTTTTTTTTTTTTTTTTTTTTTTTATAAAAATTTTAATTTTTGTACTAAAAAGTTATTTTAAGAAGCAGTAAAAAAGCCGTCTCAAACGAAGCCTTAATTGGATAAGATTGGCCCTTTTTATCTCACCCGACTACACAATAATCGGATCAAAATTCAAATTGGATTAGGTCAAGATCTGACCTATTGACATGTCTGATGTTAGCTAACCAAACAGTTGGCATTTATTATCACAGGAACAAGCACTATTCCCCCAAAGATATATGCAAATCAAGCAATTTCTAATGACACCCTTCAGCAGAAGATCATGTTTGATTAGTTTTTTTTATCTTGATACCTATGATGTAATTCTTGCTACAATTCAGAATTGCTAGTATGAGACTTTTTTTCCTAGATGCCGGTATTTACTGTTTCATTTTTGTATTGGAGGTATTGTATGCAATTGGATTGAAATTAGGTGATAAATATTTTTGCATGCCATTTCTCTTGCCTTATGCGTGCATTTATTATACCAAGATCTGGTAAGAACATTAGTTGATAAATTATTTGGTTTGGATGCTTGAGGTTTTTTATTAGTTCAACTGTTATTACTTAGCTTTTTCTTATTAGCTCCGTCATTGCGATTCATTTTTTTAGAAATGCATAACAAAAGAAGCAAATATATTGGAAATTTATTGCTTGCTTAAAAATAAATATATTGGCTCTGTTCTGGCAGCATTTGTGCTGCTTTTTAAAACAGCTTTTTAGGTAAAAAGATTTTATACTAAAAAGTTATTTTAAAAAGCAGCGAAAATATTGTCTTAAAAGAAGCCTTATTTCTCTTTATATGCACAAGATGTTGAAGCTGAAACATCAATAATGACATTGTAAGAATTGATAGAAAAATTGCAATATAATAGCATTCTTTTAATATGTTAAATAATAACTTTCATAACAAGTTCAATATTCAAGAATAACATTCCTAATAGATATCTTGTAACATGTAAATACTTATTTGTGTAGATCAAATCAAGCTATATGCAAGTTGAACTGATTCAAGATGAATTATTTTTTACTTGGCCTTTACGAGTTGAAGCTCATCAAAGTTGCCGAAGAGATGAATTTTACTTGGCCCATGGTACTAAGCTATTTTTCTTGCCAAATAAACCAAAGAAGTTGCTTTATCATTGAAGCTACTCAGTTGAAGACCTTAACTACTTGTCTAGAGTGCTTGCATGTCTAATAAGAGTTCTCAATAATAGGACTATTGAAGGATATTTGTCGCCTATTCATGTCAAAACCAAACCCTATAAAACTGATCGATTGGACATGTCCTATTATATTGATTTGCAACAAGCGAATTCTAATATCTAAGTTTTGAAAATTATATAGAACTTTCGTCCAAATTTTAATTTTAAAATGATAATTATCACATAGTTACTAATAACATTCAATGTACTGAAAATAAATTCATTCATAAAATTTCAATTTTTATTAATCACCAAAATGTATATACAATTATAGTACATGACTATAGACTAAGCTATAGAACAAAGGAATAAAAATTAATCATGATTGTAAAGAAATCAAAAGAAGGAAATGCCTCTACATATTCAGATTAGATCTTGATACAACTACTTAACTGTCTCTTTCCTCCTATCAGATCCTAAAAACGGAAGGCGAAACAATTGTGAGCTAACATAGCTCAACAAGCCACATTTATTAATCTAAAACTTTAATTACTCCATTATAAAGCATTTAATTGATTGATAGAAATAATAAAATAAATCACTATGCTGAGCAGATTAATAATTGTAGTGATCAGGAATTCGAATAATGATGCTAAGAAAGTAAATAAACATGCATTTTATATCAAGCAGAATTCAGATAATTTTGACAATTATAACTCCCAACAGATATAATTTAGACAATTCTGATCATTATGCTTCCGAACAAGTAGAATTCGTAGAACTCTGAGAATGGATTGTGCATATAACATTGGAATGTGCTCTTGGCATCCGAATAGAACTTCCTCCATCCACCCTAGAACTCAGAATCACACATTTCAATCAATTATGCACATAATTCATTGCATTATAGTAATTGAAACATAAATAAACTCATTTTAGAATTTTACAAAATGCTACAACTGTGGATAAATTGAATGTACTATTGAGCAGAAATGTACTATTTCAGAACATAACCTAATTATTAATAAATGTTTAGCATATTATCTTGAAGTTTTAATTGTGCTACAATATTATTTTTTAGTATAAAAAATTATTTTTTAATAAATTAAAATAGCAAAATTTTCAAAATTCCATGTGTAAAATTTTTAGAAAAATACATAAATGTCAAGAATCATTTTCTCTATAATATATAGGAAGTTACGCCATGAAAGTTTTGTCGATATCAAGTTATCCACATATTTTGCTAATGGAGTTATAGTTTAGATCAGAAAAATCCCGAAATGTTTCTAGTTCTGAAACTTGAGATAGTTAAAATGAAACTTGTATTGATCCGAGCAACTTCTAGAATTGGACCGATAGTTGAAAACGGATTGCATTGGCCTGAAATGAACTCTCTTTAAAAATCTCTCCCTATCTCTCTCTAGCATGCTTTTTCAGGTCAAGTCAAAACAAGTTGAAATGTATACTAATCCTGGAGTTGTCATGATTCAATACTCACTCAAAGTTCTTGTTTAGTGGTACAATTATCATACTCACTCATTATATATTCATGCATTGCTCATATTATTTTTTTATGTAGTCAATCCTAAGAAATCAATTTTGATAAAGGGTTATCCGTTGAGTATGGGCATGCAAAATCTACTCCAAAACATATGGTGTAATTTGGCACTCTCGTGCCTTATTAAGATGCATCTAGTTTATTTGTCATATTCTCTCATAGCGACTATCACTTCAAAACATCTTCAATACACGAAGGATCATCTTAAAAGTATGATCCAAAAAGTCTACAAGATGATTCAAAAAATCTTGGATCGATATCCTAAAATAGCTCATCTGGCTCAATCCACTCAAAAGAGTATCAATTAACTATCTCATAAAGGGAAGTATCCCATTAAACAATTCATTAGTTGATTTTTTTTTTTAACAATTCATTAGTTGATTATATTCTAACAAATCATTAAAAAAAGAAATAACTTGATGCACTAAGGGAATTCATTTCTAGAAAAAATAATTTGATGGTTCGATGTATCTTATAAGTTGTTAATCATCAAGTTTAGAAAAAAATTATCAAGTTGAATTTCTTAACTCATCATTCAACATAGAAAACTTTTCTCATGAAATATTTGATTACACTCAAATAATTCAACAATTCATTCTACTTATGAAATTTGCCTTTAAAAAAAAATATTAAGTTGCTTAATGCACTTGCTAATTCATTTACTATAACAAAATTAACTATACCTACAAAATCATTTCACTCGAAGAACTTGACTTTAAAGGTCCCAAATCCACTACTTGGACACTTGAGGAACTCTTCGTGAGTTCGATATTTAAGGTTAATACTTTAATTTTTTTATATAAAGTTGGTCAAATATTAAGTTAAGAAAATTTAGCCCTCCACACTTTTATATTAAACATTGAGAGTTCAAGAATAGGTAAGGACTACACCGTTGTTATTTATATGAAGATAAAGAGAAAAAAGTAACAATATAGAGTGAATGATGCTTCATTTGGGACAACTTTTGACTATTATTTTTCTGCTTCTTTCATTGAATTTTTATGAAAGAAAGTTATTTTTGAAAGCAATAAGAATGTAGTCCCAAGGCTTCGTTTGAAATGACTTTCTTATTACTTCTTAAAGTAGCTTTTTAGTATAAAAATTATAATTTTTGTACTAAAAAGTTATTTTAAGAAGTAGTAAGAAAGTTGTCCCAAATGAAGCATACATATAAGGTTTATAATAGATTGATAAAATAACCACAACCACCATGGGATTGATTGAGAGAATATAATCACCTGCCAAGAGGATCAATGTACATCATATGAGGAAAATAGTTTTATAATAATCTTTCTTAATGGAGGGGAAGAGTTACAAGATATCAGAGAGAGAGAGAGAGAGAGAGAGAGAGAGAGAGAGAGAGAGAGAGAGAGAGAGAGAGAGAGAGAGAGAGAGAGAGAGAGAGAGAGAGAGAGAGAGAGAGAGAGAGAGAGAGAGAGAGAGAGAGAGAGAGAGATTCATATTGATATGCATAGGTTGCTTGCTTAGTCCTCTAATAGTGAGATGACTTTTAATAAGACCATGATAGGTGTTTATAGAGGTGTATTTCATCACAATATGATCCAAATCATTAGGACTAATCAAGGAAAATGGTGCATGTTGATTGAAAAAGTGGTTGGAATTTTGAAAAGATTAAATTTTTTTAGGAGAATTTAATTTTGGAATTTTAGTTTTGAAATCGAACACTTCATTATTAATAATATATCGCCTTGGGAGACAAAAATATCATTCCCTAATAGGTTAAAATTTGCAAAACTTTGAATTTATCATAATTATCATAGTTAATTCAGGGAATGACAACATGTAATCCTGAATGATCAAAATAATATTTGATCAAATGTTTTACTATAATAATTTATATAAGTGATCATTAATTTCATAATCAAAGTCATGATAATAGAATGATATATCTTCACGGAGAAAGAATATATCATTTGTTGTCAATCATTTAAAAGTGACAATAATGATCATCAAATTTAATTTTCCCAATAATAATTAATTGAAGTTTTGAAAAATTAATTTTTAAAATTTTGATATGGGTTTCTAAATCTCCTACGAGCGCAAACCCTCATAGTTAATTGCATCGTAGGAAACCTAAGTCTTCTACGAATACTCTTGATTAAAATAATGATAAAAATTTTATCTAGAATTCTTAAAGATTGATATCAAAGGATTGAAGTTCGAATTTTTAATCCAGCTTGAATCAAATTTGAACACTTATTTTTTAGATCAATGAAAAAGAAGTAGAAGGTGTTTAAGATTCTAAAACAATTTAGAAAACACCCATCCTACCCTATATGTTGGGCTTAAATTTTGATTTAAGGAAAAAATTTAGTTTGAATTGTCAATTTTATTAGAAAGTTGAGATTATATTCTCGGAGGTTGAGATCTTATAGTCTGAACTTGTCTCATAACTTAAATCTAAATTGGGCATTGAAAAATTAGTAACCCGAACCTAGATAATGCAGTGCAAATTTGGACTTACCTTGGCTTGAATTAAGGAGCAAGCTAACCACCTAAGAGCTTAAAATTCATATATCCGGTCTTTTATGCAAGAGTGGTAGGGATGTTTAATTAAGTTTTGAGGAGTTGGGGTTGACATCTAGAGCATATCATAATTGGCCCCTTGACTAATGTTGAGTAATAAGAAGCTTGAAAGTAAAAAAATGCAATTATAGATTTAGACACTTTTAAATTTGTATCTAATGCAATGTATGTTTGTTTACTCGATAAATGTTTAAATAAGAATGAAGCAGTTTTAAAGAAGGCTTAAAAATATATTTTATTATAGAGATTGCACAACTTTCTCTTAACAGGACTACACCCTAATAATTCAGGTGGTCTGTCAGAACCTGCAGGCGGGGAGGTGCCCTAGCAAGAAAGAAAAGTAATAATATGAATGCATGAAAAACCCTCGGTGAGCTGGAGCTTATTTCTTAAATTCATTAGAGTTTCTATGTGAGCTAAAACGTTCTAATTTGTTTAAATATAAGAATTTTTTAATGCACCCTCACGAGCCTTTGATCAAATTCCAAGCTAAATTAAAATCGGCATACAAGTTAAAAAAACTAGAAAAAATCTATCATTTATACTGCTCAATCAATTAAACAAGTCAATGAAATTTAATATTTAAATTGAAAGTTCATGTGACAATTGCCACTTAATATTACATCCTAAGATCTGCAGAAAAAGTAAAATGGTTGGGTATCACTAGCAACAACCTGAATTCTACCTAATTGATTCTAATCAAATATAATGCAAAGCTAATCAAATTTATGTACATACAATCAACTAGGTATCGTTATACCTCTATATGACCCATCAATCATTCTTTATGTTCAACTCATGTCTACTTATATATATATAATCAAGTTTGTCAAACACCCTGGGTCAAGAAGGCAATATCCAATAGGATTCTACTGGCCTACATACAAGCATAGAATTTTTTATGCTTTTACAAATAAGTTTCAACATATATTATATAAGTTACAATGTCAATTATAAATTGTATAAAAATATGTTTTTTTTATATATATATAACAAATATGCTTTACAACATGAGTATCATGAATTAGGTTTAGTGTGACTGATATGTATGAAATAAATTCTCTATTGTATAAATAAGAGCTCATGCAATAACAAATCAAGGCGAGAATGCATCTACTACATGACATTTTCATTATGATTAATAAGCAAGATCTACAATAAATGCATAATAAAAAATAAGATTGAAAGCAAAACTAATAATCTAATATCTAGGAATCTTGTACAAGTAATAAGGGTAATGCCTCTAGGGAAGAAAGTGCTATACAATAATTATTGACTGTTACTTACATTATGGTAATCAAATTGAGAATTCTACTTTAATTGAGGTTACACTTGTAAAGATCATTTTTCTCCCAGGTTCGTCCGGGACGAAATTGGATCGTCCGGGACGATCGGTACAGGTTGTGCAGAAAAACATGTTTGGCTGAATGGTTCGTCTGGACGAAATTGGGATCGTCTGGACGAAAATAAGTCAGAGCCCTTTCGTCTGAGGACGATATTTAATTTTCGTCTGGACGGAATTTTTCTCTTCATGGATCGTCCGGGACGAAGTGCGATCGTCCGGGACGATCAGTCTGGATATATATAGAAATGAGATATTTTGAAGAGAGAGAAAAGCCCAGGAGAGAGAAAAATGAAGGAAAAAGAAGGAAAAGTGATTTTTGGGCGACGCCGGTCTGTTTTCATCTGTTGTGACAGTTGAAGATATTGCTATACGCAAGGTAAGGCACAATCCGACTTTCTCAATTTTCAGAACCGTCGTGTTTGGCGGTATTATCTGTCTGGAATTGATTTTTGTTCGTGCTTTTCGTCCATAATTTCCGACTGGTTTAGTTTTTACCGTGTAACTTTCTGTATTCTGTTGAAGTGCCGAGTGTGCACATTTTGGTTATTTTCTGAAGATTTTTGTCCGGGTATTTTTGATTCGACTGTGTTTTTAGTCGTCTGGATTTTTCTGTGACAACACTAACCTACATTAGGTGAAGAAGGCATCGAGCGGCTATATAAAAGAGCCTTCAATTATAAATCGTGACTATAAACATTCGCTTTAAATTTCAAATTTGCTTAATTTAAGTAACCATGATTCGACGATGAGGTTTCTCAAAATGTTTAATTGTCCTGTACAATCTGCTTGTCGTATAGTACGATTAATTATAGCCCAATTTAATTTAAGTTGATTTAATTAAAAATTTTAATCAATTTTTATTTGAACATATCATACAATATGATTAATATAAAAATTCAAATAATAAATGTTACTCCATTGTGTGTATAAACGGTTGCTTAGCTAACATATACCGAATACACTGTGTCAAACATCGACTGACTTATACACTGACGCTACATTATCTTGAGTTTTACTTCTTCAATGCTGTATCTAAAATGGTTAGTAATACACAAGAAAAAATATGCAATATATAACACATACGCCCACCAACCCACCTAAGCCCGGTGGGGTACCTAAATCTATATCAATCAACCCTTATGAATATGTGCAGTATGTCTTTAAAACAAATAATGTATTCAATTGATGGAGCTCCACTCAATATAAAATAAATAATTGACTATGTAATCATACTCTTATATGTAATGATTATTTTATGATTTAATCATGATCATTTAGTTTATGATAGAAAAAAATTAATAATAAATAAATTATGATTTTATTTAGGATAACTTTCTTACTGCTTCTTAAAATAAATTTTTAAAAAATTTATACTAAAAAATTACTTTAAAAAACAATAAGACTGTCATCACAAAAAAATCTTTTATCACATTCAATATACAAATCTTTGTCAACAAATTATTATTTAATTTTAAGATTTTTCTTCTTAGCATGCAACCAATTAATGAAAATTTGGTGTGGTTCAATAATTACATTCAAATTAGATTTGGGATCTACAAGATAGTATAACGTTGCAACATTTCAAAAATTTCCAGACTAGCCGTTGATGTCACGTGACAGTTTCCACATTCATTCCCCAAATTACCCTCGGAATTCGAACACTCACAGCGCGCCGTCATCACACGTCGTTAAATTTCAAACATTCACACCTTATCAGTACCGTTCATATTCTCTTTTTTCCGCTGGAAGTCCAAATTCACCTACACGCTTCTCAAATATTCATGATCACCGCAGCAAGCAAGGGCAGAGCTAGAGAAGAGAAGAGAGTGAGGAGGAAGCCGATCAGTTTCCTGGATCGCAAACCCTAGGAAGCCGATCAGTTTTTTGATAGCGAAACAGAGATATTTCAGGATTTCTCGACTTCAGATTCTATTTTTTAACAGCTCTTTCAGGTAAAGCTTCTTCTGAGTTCTATCTCTCCACAGAAACCGGTGATATCTCAACGCCGATATCCCATTCTTTACGATTTCATTTATCATGTGGATCCTCATACTTTCTTCCTATTTGAAGTTCACTTTATTATTTTTTTTTCTACTCAGAATGTTAAGGGATTTGAAAATCTTCCGACGAAACTCCGGGAAGAACCCTACCAACGGCGGAAACAATGAGAATCTCCCAGCGGATCAGACCGTTTCATCTGCTTCTCAAGAGGAAGCGGATCCCTCAAGACCTCCTTTTAGCACAATTCAAGAACCGTTTCGAAACCGTAACTCGGGATTGGATCAAGAAACTCATTTTAGGAGGAGGAACCAAAAAACCCCTTCTAAGAGCCACACGAAAGGGCCGGATCAATTCTTCCAATTACGCACGCCGGAAAAATTGGCAGTGGGTAAGGGCAGGTTTGGATGGGTCCCCAAGAGCGAACAGCCAGAATTGACTTCTCCGGAGAGCAGAGATTATTCGCTCAATCAGGGACCATTCCAGTTGCCACCCCCAGCACCGCTAATGGCGAGCCATCCGCTAAACATTGGGAATGGTTACTGTGCTGCTACTCCGCGCTCCTTTACAACTGGTGGGAAAGCCTCATCGGTCCATTCTGGTACAAGCTCGACGCAAAGCACGCCCACCAAGAGCGTTTCTAAGCCCATGTTCAATGGGGTTAGCAACTCTCGCGCTACACAGTGTGGAGGAACTGTAAGGGCGATGAATTTTTTGGTATCTTCTAAAGGGATACCATTGTCATCTGCAACTCCACCAGTTTATGCTTCACCTGAAGTGCCTCATTTCGAGCTCAAGGAGGACCCCTCCTTCTGGATGGATCACAATGTACAGGTACAAATTGTTTTTCTTGGCCTCATTGCTTCAATAAAAGCCGTGTCCTCTTTTTTTATTCTTAAGTTCCATGTGTTTATCTAATTAGGTAGTGATTCGAGTTCGTCCTATCAACAACATGGAGAGAAGTCTGTATGGTTACAGTAGATGCATAAAGCAGGAAAGTTCACAAAATATCTCATGGATCGGACAATCAGAAACTCGATTTATGTTTGATTATGTAGCATGCGAAACTGTCAATCAGGTTTTCTACTATTTGTTTGTAAAGCGGACTTTATTCTCCTCCTTTGGTGTAAAACACTGGAACTTGTTTGCAGGAGATGCTATTTCGAGTGGCTGGACTTCCAATGGTTGAAAACTGCATGTCTGGATATAACAGCTGTGTGTTTGCCTATGGACAGGTACAGTTCATAATCTTGAGAATCAAACTCAGTTGAAATATTTAAAAAGTGTTTACGATGATAACATAAAAAGGCCCTTTTTATATATAATTGTAGTAATTGATTCTCAAAACTCTATGCTTTTGATGCTATTTTTGTGGCTATAGACAGGAAGTGGGAAGACACATACAATGCTTGGAGAGATCAATGATTTGGAACTCAGACCAAGTGCAAACCGTGGAATGACGCCACGAATTTTTGAATTCTTGTTTGCGCGAATTAAAGCGGTGAAATGCCTGAAGATGCAATATCCATATCACTACTTTTTTATCAATATATATATTTCAACTTTGTCATTTCTCAATTTATAGGAGGAAGAGAGCAGGAGGGATGAAAAACTTCAATACAGTTGCAAGTGTTCCTTTTTGGAGATTTATAATGAACAAATTACTGATCTCCTCAACCCTTCGTCCACTAACTTGCTTGTAGGTTCTGACATATTTCACTTTATGCCTCATGACTTCATTTCATTTATTTATTTTTCTAGCAATGACATGCCAACTTTGCGGCTAATTATTAGGTCCGGACACCGGACCTAAATTTATGTCCGGATTTGTGCGGTTTTCATATGCTTTTGTTGTATTTTTGCAAAAAAGAAGATAATTCGTAATTTTAATTGCATATTAGCTACTTTTTTGTTGAGTATTTACAGAATAAAGCAAAAATGTAGCTAAAGCGCATCAATCAAATATCTTACTCATTAAGTATTTACTGCCCTTTTTTGCGCTTTTCATGAGTTCTTCAAATACTCAGTAAAAGGGCAGTAAAAGGACTGTTTTTTTGCAAAAATACATCAAGAGTGCACAAAAAGTGTACAAATCTGGACACAAATTTAGGTCTGGTGTCCGGACCTAATAATTAGCCCAACTTTGCATTCTTTTCAAACTTTCAATTTCCTTTTTCTTTCCCTTTTTTCCATTCATACCAATTCTACAGCATTACATTGTCATTGGCAGATTCGAGAAGATCCACGAAAGGGAGTTCATGTTGAAAACCTTACTGAATTTGAAGTTGAAAACGTTGTTGACATTTTGAAGCTACTTATTCAGGCAAGTCATTATATTTTTTTTGTTCAAATCACTTATCACTCCATTTGCTTCTGTTTAGCTGGTTCTTAGTCAAGTTGTATATTGGCAACTAATGTTAGTACATGTTTTACAATACAACCAAACCATGGCTCAGGGTGCTGCAAATAGGAAAGTAGCCGCAACGAACATGAACCGTGAAAGCAGTCGCTCTCATAGTGTATTCACTTGCACTATTGAGAGCAGGTGGCAAACAGATTCAACCAGTACATTGCGTTTTGCAAGGTTGAACCTTGTAGATCTTGCAGGATCTGAAAGGTACTTTCTTAATAGGGTTTTTTATTATTTTATAAAGAATCAACAAGTAAGATAAATATTGTGCATAAAACAGGCAAAAAACATCTGGTGCTGAGGGAGAACGCTTAAAAGAATCTTCAAACATTAATAAATCCTTATCAACTCTTGGGTATGCAACATGTAGGATGCTTAATTTTTTTTTTCCTTAGTGCATAAAACTTTATTTTCTTATCTTAGGATGCTATAAGAATATGTTGGAATTGCAGGCATGTAATAATGGTTTTAGCTGATTTAGCAAATGGAAGGCAAAGACATGTTCCCTACAGAGATTCGAGGCTGACATTTCTTCTTCAAGTCAGCACTAGTTTTAAGTTGACTATAATCCAGTTCTATGCAAGCTCCGGTTTTATTCATCATTTTCTTACTAATCTATGTGTGTAGGATTCTCTTGGTGGAAATTCAAAAACAATGATCATTGCAAATGTCAGTCCTTCTATCTGGTATGCAGGGTTATTTTTCTTCTATTTATGTAATTATGTAGGTTCACTGCATGCATCTCAATGTTATTAACATTTCTGTTTGTTTCTTTGCAGCTCAGCAAATGAAACTTTGAGCACTCTTAAATTTGCCCAGCGTGCAAAAGTTATTCAGAACAATGTAGTAATTCTAATTAGTGCCTGATATCTTTTTTTTTTTTTTATAATATTTTTTGAGAATAAAGTTTCTTGGTCCATTTTTTATGCTTAATCGCTGCATAATTTAGGCTGTTGTGAATGAAAATGCTTCGGGTGATGTTTTCGCTCTACAACATCAAATACTTTTATTAAAGGTTATGCCGAGCACATGATAAAATTATTGTTTTCACCATTTGAAGTGCATTTTTTTCCAAAGTTTAAAATTAACTTATTCATCAGGAGGAGCTCTCCATGCTCAAGCAGCAGAATGTCTCGAGATCATTATCCTTCCGTACGAAAACTCTTGAAAATGTTGAGCATGATGCTTACTCTCCACAGAAATTGCACGATAATGAAGAAATGCAGAGTGTTAGAGTTTCAAATAAACAGGTAAATTGCATACTCGATTGAAGTATTTTTTGGACTTCCTGCAATTTTGGTTTATTTTTATTGGCGAAGTGCCTTCCTTTATCCCGTCATATACACTATACAGAAGTAATATATGAACGCTGCTTACTATTACAGTTGTTTGAGGACTTGTTATTAAAATGCCAAAAGGCTTAGAGATTCAGCAAGAACGCCGGTATCATAAGCATTTTGTTAGCATGACAAGGGCAAATCATTAGGTGCGGACACTGGACAGAGAGAATCATTTGGATTTCTCTCTGTCTACAGTAAAATTGAAGTCAAAGTGCAGTTACTGTAACAGTTGTGTTTTAACTGTGTTTTTATTGTAGGCAGAGAGAAATTCGGACGACTCTCTTAGTCCGGTTTCCACACCTAATAATTTCCTTACAGCTGTGGAATGAGTCCTCCTATTTCACATGCAAGTCATTTTGCTTTGCAATGCTGACCCCATAAACCCACACAACACTCACAGGACCTACATACTCCTCTCCATTGAGTGTGCTTCCCTTTTCCTCAAATCTTTCCTTGTAGCAAAAGCCAACATGTCATAGAAGAAGCATTGTTGGGGTGAAGTCGACCACCCTTGAAAACCAGCAATAAGTCAGGTTTGGCTTCTAAAGCCAATGAGCTCTATATAAGCACTTAAGTACGACATCGAGATCCTCGCATTTGTGTGCTTTGCCTCTAAAATCCTAACTCGCCATGGCCTCTTCACATCCTCGCGTTGTCAAATCTCTTAGCAACTTGTACAAACTACTACTCCGCCTCTGGCCACCACGTTGACCTTTTTGACACCTACCAACCTGTACAAATTATCGACGATCACTGAGGTGCTAGGCTTCATCCTCTTTATCTCACTAATCTATCAACTTTTGCAATCTCCTCTATTCTTAAGCAGTGATTGTTTGGTTGACTTTGTTCTTACTATGTGGATCTTTTCATCAACAATCTCTATCAATACTCTTCATTGATGCTCTCTATCAATTCATCATTTTAAAGTTCATAATGTGTCCCCTATGACATAGACGTCATCACCTAATTTTTCTTTCACTTTATCACTAGAAATCTTTGGTCAACACAACTCATCTTGGCATGTTGGGTGAGAGCTTAGGCTTCAAACTAAGAGGTCTTGGGTTCGAGTCTTTGTGCATACATTGTGTGAGTTTGCCTAAATAGCCTAAATGTCCAAAAAAAAAAAAAAAAAAAATGAAATATTTGGTCAGCAAATCATTACCTAATTTCCTCTTTGCTTTCACATATCAGTCACCCCGACTTTTGTGTCATTAGAAACCTTTGGGCAACAAATCATTAGACTATTTCATTTCACATCACTTTGCTTCCAAACTCAAGTTGGTATCTTTTGCGCTTTCTCCTCCCGATTATTTTTAGTAAAAGTTTGTACCATTTTTTCTTAAGAAGAATCTGATTATTTTAAAAGTGGATTATTATCATATCTTAATTATCATGCATGTTAATTATTTATATTAGAAATTAGCACTATTTATTATTATGTAGAATCACGCATATACTGCTAAAATAATGCCTATTTACAAATGTTGCACCAACTCCAATAAAATGAACTATCTTGTACATTTGTCCATGCCTGGAATTTGATGAAAGGAACAAATATGGCTTATGATTTTATTGTATTGTTTATATTTGAGTGGGAAGTTGATGAGTAGGGGTGAGAGGGTGTAGTTAGATCAAATTTTGGTTTCGTACAAGAAATTATTCCTTATTATATTTTCTCCAACAGGCGGCATATGCACAATAGAACCACATACATAATTTTTTTAAAATTATTTATCTAAAGTGTGTAATTAAAACACCTCATTTATATATTTTGTATAAAATATAATTTTCTATGTTTTACATAAAAAAAACTGAAGTACCAACAAAAAGTAATGGTTTAATTACAATTATATTTCAATATTTTCTGAAGTGTGCTTAATTATCAACAACATACTAACATTAACATTAATTATTATAAATGGTTGTGCCAATATCAATACTATATTGTCTACACAAACTGCCAAAAGAAAAGTGTATACAATATTCAAACAAACATAAAAATGTTGATATACCACTAAGTGATTGACACATTTGACATGGTCATTATCATCACCAACACCAATCCTCTTCAATAGAACCTAGACCATCATCGATAACAATATTGTTTAATTATCTAACTTATTAGAAATACATTTCATTGTTTAATTATCTAAGTGATTGACACATTTGACATGGTCATTATCATCACCAACACCAATCCTCTTCAATAGAACCTAGACCATCATCGATAACAATATTGTTTAATTATCTAACTTATTAGAAATACATTTCATTATTATCGTGTATCCCAAGCATGTTGCGGTGTGCCTAGTACTGACACATATATGTCACAACATAAATATGGGGACACCGCATAAACGTCAAAAGTAGGAAATAATGTCATGGATACGATATTATTTTTATAATTAATTAATATAAAATGTGTGATTAAAAACTGTTATGTCTACCTTTCATTTTATTAAAAAAAATCACCAAATGAATTATAATATCATATGTATCACATAAAGCTTAAACATCACCAACAAAATATTGCTTTAATTCATATTCAATATTTTATGAATTGTATTTTATTTTATCATGTGTATTTAATTGTCAACAGTATACTAACATTAGCATTAATCATTATGCATGGCTAAGCCAATATCAATATTATATTGTTCATACAATGACAAAAAAATTCTTCAAAATGCCAAAAAATAATGAATACATTAGTGTGCTACTGACCGACCCAATGTACTGGGCATTTTGATTATCATCGCTACTAATTGACCCAATGTAAATCTCCTTTTCCAACTAAACCTTGATGTTATTTTCTTTCAATAAATTTGGCTTGAGATGATTAAGCTTCATTTGAGACCGTTTTTTTACTACTTTTTAAAACAGTTTTTTTAGTAAAAAATAAATAATTTTGTAATAACAAGCTGCTTTATAAAGCAATAAGAAAACCGTCCCAAACAAAGCCTCCATTATGTCCGTAGAAGCAATTTCTTGCTTTTCTCCATTTGTTTTCTTTGAAATTTACTGTTTTTTTTGCTTCGGCAGCTTAAATTAATTGAATCAACATTAGCTGGTTCATTTCGAAGAGAAAAAATGGCCGAAGTTGCTCTGAGGCATCTTGAAGCAGAAATCGAGCAGCTCAACCGCCTGGTGATTATTATTTTAATATTGATAGTCTTGATATCTTAACGAATAATTTACTTTGGGTGCTAAAAGTTTGCTCTCCATTTTCTTGGGCAGGTTCGTGAAAGAGAAGAAGATACTCAGTGTTTGAAAATGATGAACAAGTTTCGGGAAGATAAAATTTATAGGATGGAAGCACTTATGAATGGGCTGATTCCATCAGAATCATATCTACTTGAGGAGAATAATGCTTTATCTGAAGAAATAAAGTTACTAAGGACAAAGGTTGATATAAATCCTGAAGTGACCCGTTTTGCCGTAGAAAATATAAGGCTCTTAGAACAACTGAGGAAGTAAGCTTTGGAGCTCTTGATCTGGTTGTAATCCTTTGAACTGATCAGCAGTTTTAATAAACCAATTTCTCATAGGTTTCAGGACTTCTATGAGGAAGGAGAAAGAGGTCTTTTATTGACTGAAATATCTGAGTTGCGAAATCAGGTGAATGCATCTGGTTTAGATTATGTGTGACTTTTGGGTAGTTCATCTTATATTAGGCTTCGTTTGGGACGGCTTTATTACTGTTTCTTAAAGCAGTTTTTTAGTATAAAAAATTAAATTTTGTACTAAAAAAATACTTTAAGAAGCAGTAAGAAAGCCGCTCCAAACGAAGCCTGAGTCTTTTAACAAATTGAAACAAGATAACAATTTGGACCACTCTTATGTTCAGCTTGCACAAATGCTTGATGGGAAGTTCCAGCAAGAACAACACTCCAAGGCAGACTTCAATGTTCAGGTTCGGTATTCTGAGTTTTAAATTTTGTTCTCTTCTTTGCCTACTGATTAATGATTGAGGTTCATATTCAGTGCTCTAGCTCAGTCGAGGAAGAGGAATCTCTGCGTTTAGAGGTACTTTTTTATGCTATTTGTTTAGGAAAATAACTTGTACCCTCTGCTGCGTGCTCTTATTTATCAGTTATCACAGACGCATGAGCTAAAATATTAAGACTATGATGCTAATACATTTAAGTAAAATTAGGGGTGTCAATATTTGACACGACATGAAAATTCGACTTGAAAATTTCAGATTAGGGTCAACCCAACCCGAAACAGGTCGGGTTCGGGTTCAGAAAATCTACTTGTTCGGGTTCAGAAAATCGACTTGTTCGGGTTCAGAAAATCGACTTGTTCGGGTTTAGAAAGTTGACCCAGTAATTCGAAATTGACCCATTTTGTCCCGAAAACTCGGTTTTGACCCGAAAATCGAAGATTGATCAGTTATTTGATTTGAAAATTAACAATTTTTGGTCCGTCCTCCCGGGTCATTCGAGTCGTGTCGGGTTGACCCGAATCCGAAGCGGGTCGGGTTCCGGTTGAAAAAACCGACCTGTTTGAAAAAATGGGTCGGATTTGGGTTGACCCGAATAGTGTTGGGTCAGTTTCAAGTTCGACCCAAACCCGACCCGTGACCTGAAATTGACAACCTTAAGTAAAACTCTTATGAATGCATCAAACTTAAGCAGCAACAGCAGTAAAAATCAATGTGGGTAATCTTGTATGTTTGAGTCATCCTTTCTTGAAAATTAGATAAATTAATCTCAATCTAAATACACCTATGTACATCTTTTAATTATCATAGGAATTCGAGAGCTATTAAAACACGGAGATGAGCTATTTATATCACACTATTTGTAATGAATGGTACACAAGTGCATTGCTTTTCACATCATATAATCAACTATACGCATAATTTGTCCACAGATACAGTGGACGTAAAGTAAATTTAGATGTGCTTAGATGTATGACATTGAGTTTCTCCTTTATGGCCCTAAGATTGAAAATGAACGTTTTGTATGAATAGGATTATTGTATGTGATGGAAAAAAGAAAGCTTTTAGTTTCGTTTCTCATTGATTCAATGTAATAAGAAAATAATCCTATTACTAGATTCCTATGATTAAGGCTTCGTTTCGTTCTTCCTCTCCTTTCGTAAAAGATAGTTTTAGAAATAATGGTTAAGGGCATGAAGTTTTCTAATTGAGAATCAAATATCAAAAAGCTTTTCAAAGCAGAGAAAAATGAAGTTCTCTAAAAATCATTTCTATAGAAGTGTCCCATCCAAACAGTGACCACAAAATAATTTTATTGTTTCTGAATAGAAAAGGAGAAAAAAAAGGCCGAAACAAACGAGACCTAAAGGAGCGAAATAGCCACCTAGCTAAATCTACATGACAACCTTCCTGATTGAGTATAAAACCTTATTTGGTTTCTAGCCTTCGATTTCAACAATCATGCATTACAAGACAACAATAACTATTAAAATAAAAACTATGCAAACCCTGCAAAAATAAAAAAAGAAACTACTATAAAAAAATAAAATGATATTGAGATTCTACTATCTATAAGCTTGCTTTTGTGGTATTTATCCACCATATAAGTACTCCAATATAACCTATTATGACTTGAAATAAGACAATGCAGGCACAAATGTAATGAAAATTTAATAAATTTTATATAAATATTATTATAATACCTGGATTACCCAATAATAAATAAGAAATTATTATGTGCGGAGTTCAGGCGGTAAGAATCGTCCGGACTTAGTGCGTATTTGTAATTACTCAATAAATACTCAGTAAATACTCAATTGTGAGAATTACTTAGTATTTTATGAGTATTTATTTGCTAAATATTTTGAGAATATTTATTGAGTATACGTAATAATCCGAACGGTTCTTCTAATTCGAATAGAATAATTTCTCATATTAAAGAGCTTTATTTTCCGAAAATAATAATATTATAATAGACATATATATTAGATGTAACATGTGTAAATTTTTAAGATACATAGCCCGCACGAACCCTTTTTGATCGCACGTCGCCCACATCTTAAGTCTTGTACGCCCGACTCTTCCCCTCAAATCGAACCGACCCTCTCATCGAACTGATCATTACCTCTCACGCTCACCATCTCACCTTCTCGGCATCCCGCATCTCCCCAAATTCCTGGAACTATCGGCGACTAGAGGCGGGGAAGCCGCACATGAGATCTGGGAAGAAGGTATCGATGAACCAGCGGTGTGTAAAGAAGTGGGACGCCGCAAGGGGTTTTTACTGCATAAGGCCTCGACGGGACTTGCGGCGCATGAAGGAGGTGAGGAAGCTGCACGCGTTCTCTGAAGAAGGCATCGACGATACCAATGGCGTGTGAAGAGGAGAAATTATTGAAGGAGACGGAGAAGCTTCCCGGGGTCGAGCGATTCTTTCATAAGAACGGAAAGTCAGGAACGAGGCGAACATTGACCACGCCTCCATCTGCGGCGCCATGGATCCCTGGGTACCATCAATTTATTGCTTCGATTTTTTTTTTCTAGGGCTTCCATTTCTTAAATCCGACCATGGGACAAAGGCTTTGATGTTGTTGTTGTTGTTGTTGGCTTCCTTTTCTTAAATAGAAAATGGCCAATGGCATGAAATACAAAGCACAAAGCAGGAGCAGTCGTTTGGGATGCACTCAAAAAGAAAAAAGAAGAAGGAAAAATCAGATTGTCAATGCAAGGATTTTGTTAAGTAGTGGTTGAGGAAGCCATCAAATAAACATCAAATTCATATTACTGCCACGATTTTGTACGTCAACATTTCTATGGTATCTATAGGTGGTCTTGGTGGTGTGCGGAAGACAACTCTCTCTCATCTATAGTTGGTCTTGGTGATCTCTCTTTAATCATGTCGATGAGGATAAAATGACAATAAAATTTGATCTTAAAATGTGGGTTTGTGTTTTGAACAACCTTTGACGTGAAAAAGAATCATTGCAAATTAGTCGGAATGTCATGACCTGACCTTGAGACTCGAAATAACGAGGTGGGAACAGATAGTAAAACAATTAATTAAAATTATCAATTAATCTAAAACTATCTCAATAAATTGAAAGTGCCACGAAAACCTAAACAAAATGATATAAAATGAATTAAGTATATTTCATTCGGCAAGTCACGTTTTCATACATATTTTTATCCATTCTATTCATTTTGATTATACTAAATTATACTTGAAAATATTAGAACAACTAAAAGTAAAACACAGCTCAATAAGTAAAATATGTTTCTAAATCACAGTAACCCAAATAGCTGGAATAATATCCATGAGCATTTCAATTGTCAATGCAAGGATTTTGTTAAGTGGTGGTTGAGGAAGCCATCAAATAAACATCAAATTCATATTACTGCCACGATTTTGTACTTCAACATTTATATGGTATCTATAGGTGGTCTTGGTGATGTGCGGAAGACAACTCTCTTTCATCTATAGTTGGTCTTGGTAGTGTGCGGAAGACAACTCTCTTTCATCTATAGTTGGTCTTGGTGATCTCTCTTTAATCATGTCGATGAAGATAAAATGACAATGAAATTTGATCTTAAAATGTGGGTTTGTGTTTTGAACAACCTTTGACGTGAAAAAGAATCATTGCAAATTAGTCAGAATGTCATGATCATCTGACCTAGAGACTCGAATTAACGAGGCGGGAACAGACGGTAAAACAACTAATTAAAATTATTAATTAATCTAAAACTATCTCAATAAACTGAAAGTGCCACTAAAACCTAAACAAAATGATATAAAATGAATTAAATATCTTTCATGCGGTGCATCACGTTTTCATACATATTTTTATCCCTTCTATTCATTTTGATTATACTAAATTATACTTGAAAATGTTAGAACAACTAAAAGTAGAACACAACTCAATAAGTAAATAAGTTTCTAAATCACATTAACCCAAAACAGCTGGAATAATATGCATGAGCATTTCAATTCATATATTAAAGTAATTAAATATAATTTAATTTCATTTTAAAACTTTTGTTATAATCATATATAATCATATTTCTCTCTAATTAGTTATATATGAATTTTGATTTAGTTGTTATATTTAATAACTTTTCATTTTAACATTTTATTATTATGCATATATAATATCTTTATCTATATCTTTCTTTTTTTCTCATAAATAATACAACCGCTACAGGAGCCATCGTCTAATTTTGTAACTATGAAGGTACTTCTTTTTAATTTTTTTTTTCATAACCTTTTTCATTTATGTGCACATGTACATTACGTTCCTAGCTAGTATCACAAGGGGGTGAATTCCATTTATTCAACATGCACATGCAACCATTCTACATATATCATATCAATTATCTTCTTCAAATCATTTCATATTGATATATATGTTAAGCATCATGACATCTATCTTCTAGTTCAACATGATCAATTGAATTTAAATAAGTAAAACCATAAAACATTAACATTGAGTAATTTAAATAATAACACTACTTGATGCATCATATATAGAAGAAACAAATATCATTACTATTAATTTGAAGCATAAATGTTCATTTTGATTCAGATTGCTTACTTGAATTGCATTCTTTGACTTCAATATAACACCTATAATAATACATAATTTCATAAGCAATATTTCTCTCTAATTAATTATATATGAATTTTGATTTAATCGTCATTAATTTATAATATTGTCATATTTAATAATTTTTCATTTTAACTTAATTAAATACTCTTTTTAAAATTAATAACTTAGTTAAATGAAATTTCTCATATGCTCTCACTCTCTATTTATTTATTTATTTTATTATTTGAAATTAAATTTTCAAATATTCATTCTCTCTCTCTATATATAATTTTTTATACAATACTTTTTTTTATTTCTCATTATAATTATTCATTCTCTCTTAATTAGCAATTTCAATAAAAAATTTATATCTTATTTAACTCTCATAAATGATTATTATTATTATTATTTTATACTACAATCTACATAAATTATTTTGTTCTCTTTATACTTATTTGTTAAATATACCTAAATAGTTATCATATTTAATTTCTTAATTTAGGAATAAAATTTATTCTCCTTGTATTCTCATTGAAGGATTAATCATAATTTATTATAAACTTTTTATATATAATAATTCCTCATTTTAACTAATTAAATACTCTCATTTTGATAATATATATCTTTAATCCATTCATTTCAAAATTAATAATTTAATTGAAGTCTCTTAAATATACACTCTCAATTTATTTGCTGTTAATCTTATAATTTAATTTGATTACTTTCTAAGATATTTTAACTTTAATATAAAATATAATTTTCTCCTTTCAAAATATGTATATTGTCACATAAATTATCTATTCTTCTTAATTAGATTCATACTAATTAACTTAATTAGATAATTGAATCTGCACTAAGTGGCTTCGTTTACCTTTGTTCGGGCTTTTACATGGAATCCATTAAAATGAAACAACTTGATTTAGAATCAATTGATGCAATTCCAAGATGCTTTAAATCTAATGAGTTAGAGAAGCGGAATAAAAGCAAATGGCAGAATGTGCTTTCCTAGTCTCATTGTTGTCGTTGTCTTGTGCATGAAGGTATAGTGTAACAACATTAAAAAATTTTAAAATATGCATTTTTTTAGTACTATAAGAGAAACTCTTAGGCGACTTTTGTAACATGACAAATAATTATTGTACTCATATTTCTTAACATGGCTAAAAAATTCAATTTTACATTCCTATGCGTATTTTTCTTCATACGATGGAGGAACATTACAAGTTCTAAACAATAAGTGAAAACTCTTGCACACTTTTATTAACGTGATATATAATGATATCAATTATATGTCTTTCTTGATGTGGTGATAATGCTTAACACTCCTGAAGATGTTTCCTACATGAGGAAGATCTTGAGAGACTGTCAAAATTCACAGTGAACCTTGCACAAAATTTCAAAAGAACAAATAAAAAAAAGGTTGGATTGTATAGGTTGTATGATAGATAAAATGACCCAACCCCAAAAATTTGGGTTCGGGTTAACCCGTTTGATAAATGGGTTGGGTTCAAGTCCAAAATTTCGACCCATTTATTGAAGGACTCGGGTGTGGGTTTACCCAAAATAACCTGTTTAAAAATAAAGCAATCGTACCAACCTAATTTGTTGGTATTATTTGTCTTATTTTTTTATTAATTAGGCCAAAATCAAAACTAGTTATCTGGTCGAGTTTGGGTTTGCATTTTTTAACCTGTTTATTAAATGGGGTTGGTTCATATTAACCAAATTCGGATTGGACTCGAACATGACCCGTTGACCCATTTTGACACCCCAAAAATGAACAAATGAACATGCACAAGTTGTAAAATAATGATAAAATGAAAATTACATAATAATAATTAAATGCAAAATTTAACTTACATGAGACTCTTGATGAATTTAAAAGCTTTCTTACGAGCATTAAACTTCGATGCGATTGTTGAAACTTGAAACTCTCAAGAATACATTGGGTGAACCGGTGAACTGAACTTGTAATGAAAATAAATAAATAATTCAAGAAAGTAATTTATAGATGGAAGAATGATGCTAGTGAGACAATTTGAGTGAATTTAAAAGCTAGATATATACAGATGAATTGCCCTATTTTTAAAATATAATAACATATATAACCTCGTAGCCTTGCAATCAAATTCACAACACAGGCACAAGCGGATAAAATGCGAGTAAGAATAAACTCTAAATGAAAAGTTGCAAGCATGCTCTAATGAGAATACATTTGCAGGATCAACCTTGCCACATTAGATCTTTGCATATATTAAATAGTTATAGTTGCGTGAATGATTTCTAAATGTGATAAAATAGTGCATTGTTGAACATCATGGGTTGCAAGATCATTTTGACAAAGTTTATAAGGTCGTAACAAGCAATCCTATTTATACGTCCCCTAAGTGTACAATGTAAATATGTTAAAAATGTTCGAATGCATTATAAAATTGCATAGAAGAACGTGCGAGTATATCAGTGGCTATGAAAGTGTACTTAAAGATCATGAGTGTGCAAATGCATCGTGTAAGTATACCATGAAATATACAATTACATCATACTAATGCATCAAAAGGTGTGCGTAGCATATCGAACCATTGAATTCAATTTACCCACATGTGCTCTGACTAATGTATCAAAGTTAGTTACACGAGTAAAAGATGAAGTTAATTAAATTCTGTCACTTTAAAATATGTGGGACCCTCTATAAAGTTTTTGATATTTTTTAAGTTCAAACTCATCTACATGTACTTTGACCAATATCTCAAAGCTCCTGAACTTTATTCCTGCGATTAAAACTAAGTTAAATTAAAATATCCTCATTTTGAAGGAAGTGCAACTATTAGACATATTCTATAATTATTTTAAAATTTGTATACCTTTTTTTCGAATTGAAATACTTACATGTGCTATGATTAGTGCATAAACACTCTTCAATTTAAGATATGAGAATATCGGGCAAGCATATCAACAATTTGAACTACCCCTCATTTGAAGAATATGTAACTATTTTAAAATTTCAAGCCCTTTTTTGGAATTAAAATACTACTAGCTGGTCCATCGATCGATACATTGAACTCTTATATTTCAAGCATGCGAATATTGTGCTGGCTAAAAAGTGAAATGAATTAAAAATTCTGTTATTTTGAAAAGCGTGCAAAGCTTTATTGAACTTTCAATCATTTTGAAAATAAGAAAATCTTTTAAAGCTTAAACTTACCATCATTTTTTTTGTTAAAATTAGGGAGCTTGACTTGTGTTTTAATGATTACAAATATTATTGAATTTTTATTTAATTTTTCTTGTTTTATATATTGCATATTTTTTGTGTGTAATATTAACATTTCATGTTCAGCATACATAAGATCGTCAGAGAAACAAAACTCAAAATGGGTTGTATCGTTGTTTAAAATTGCGCAATATGAGGCTCGCCCTGAGGTCCGCCTCATCGCAATTCCAGTAAAAAATGTCTCGAGGCTTATGCCTCCAGCTTTTTTTATGAAACTTACGCCTCATCTTGGATGAGGCCCACCTTGAGGCCACTTCGCCTCGATGGCATGTGGCATACACCTCACTCTATTTATATATATTTTTTAATTTAAAACTTACCTTAATCCTATACAAAAGCCCTAAAAAAATTCATGCATTCTTACACCCCCAAGTCACAACAACTTCCTCTCCAATGTGTCGACCTCCAGCCCACCACCTTCACTGTAGCCACCACCTTCATAGCCGCCGCAGGGGATCACTAGAAAGCATACACGTCTCCACCATCTCTTAAAATTTTGGAGTATTATCTTTAGGTTGATGATAAATATTTATGAAAAAATGAAAATGACTAAAATAAATGAAGAACAAATAGATTGGGAGGTATTAAACCCTACATGATGAGGCAGAAAATAGAATAATTTGTTGTGATAGTGACTTAAATAAAAATCACCTTAGTGATGATAGCACAAATGATTTTTGAGTTATTGTCAATTATTTTAGATTTCTTTAAAAATTAAATATAGATGAGTAGGCAATTGAGAAAGAAAAAAATTAGAGCTGAATTTGATGTTATATGATACTTTTATGCAATTCATATATTTTTTTGTTCTTTTGTTCCTGTAATATTTGGATTTCAATTCTATTTCATATAATTTATCACTTAAGAATTCACATCTTATACAATTTTTTCTTACATATGCATGTAAATTTGTTATTTCATAGTTAAATAAAAAAGTTAATATATCATCTTTTAATATATTATTTGGATATTATATAAAATATCACTTTAACTTTTATTTTGACTTTATGCAATTTTTAGATTTTTAGGCGTCTCAAAACGCCTTAAGACTTACGCCTCACTTCATGAATGAAAAATGTCTCAATACCCAATTGCGCAATTTTAAACCTTGGGTTGTATATGTTATGATTGTTTGAAGGATTCTATAATTTTATTATTTCTTGAGTTAATTATGTAAAAGATGTTAACTTAGCAACCGTGTACACACAAGGAGAGTGAAAAATAAATATTTTAATTTTTCTATTAATCGTACCATACGATCCACAATGTATTATACGAGTTAATTCCTTACATCACGAGAGTCAAAGCGATTTCGATTCTTAGCCGCACTAAGAAGGTAAAAGTGATTTTGTAAGAACATCTCCGTCTAGTTGTAGGGGGTTAAAGGAGAGTCACTAATTGTTTAGTGCAATACCCGAAGAGGAGGATTTCAGGGTGTGGACATATGTCAAATTGACGAACCACTGTAAATATTTTGTTTGCATTTTCTTTTTCTTTTTTGCATTTATTTTCTACGCTTTTCTTTCTTGCTTTTTTTTTGTATTTATTTTCTAAGAGAAAGATGTCCGACATGTAGCTTTTGAACTAGATATTAGTATCCTTTGCTTTTGGAGCTAGGGATATAAATTTGTTTACAACTTAGAGGTTGGAGGAAATGAGATGAGACATATAGCTTTGAGGATATGGAAATGTGTGTTTCCTTGAGCTTTGAGGCTAAAGGGAACAAGAGAGAAGATATCCAACATATGACTTTCGTGGGAAATATTGGAGATTTCTCCTTAACTTTGGAGCTAAGAAAAGAGGAAAATCTCCTACAACTTTGGGGTTTGAGGAGAAGGAGAGGGGAAATCTTAGCTCTTGGGCTAAGGTTAGAGATCTTTTAGGGCTTTTGGAGCTCATAGGAGAGAGGGAAGATTTGTAGCTTTGAAGATACAAATCAAGAATTCTTTGAACTTTTAGATGTCTGAAGAAAATGATTCATTCACCTAACTTGGTTTAGGAGAATAAAGGGGAAATAAGATTATTCCTATGTTTGGTATAGGAATATGAGTTGATTTTGGGACAACAAGAGAATTTGTTGGATATGAACTCTCTCATAACTTTTGAGGTTAAGGGCAAAGAAATTTCCTTTTAGCTTTGGAGCTAAGGGAAATATAATCAAACCTATAGCTTTAGGGCTAATTGTTAGTGAAATTCTCTTTTAACTTTTTGATTAAAAAGAGAAATGGACGAACACTTAGTCTTTAGACCGAAGTTAGGAGGAATTCCTAAAGTTTGAGAAACTAAGGGAAGTAGAATAGAACTCATAGCTTTGAGGCTAAGGACTTGGAAGTTTTTTAGGACTTTTGGTGTCATAGAAAGGATAAGTGACCCATAGTTTTGGAACTACAAGTCAAGAAGCATTCATTGGACTTTGCATTCAATGGTGCATGATCATCTACCTAATTTGGATTAAGTAAATGTAGGATAAGTATACAAATATCACAATGAATATTTATGAAAAATTTTAAACATAGAGGGAAACATGTTATTTAATTGTCTATAAGGTGGATGACCTAGATGAAAATGGTAAAAGCCAGATGACCTATTTACTTTAGGAGATGACAAATAAAAAAGAAAAATTATTCATTACTATCTTCGAAATACTCAATATTTCAATAATAGAGTTCGTTCGTTTTCTTAGCAAGTCCAATATTCCTCCCTAAATCTTAGTCCTATAAAATAATAAACAAGGATGAAATTTTCTTTAATAATTTAGATCTTCTCTGAGCTTTTAAATTTAAACAAAATTTGTTGATATATTTAATACATGAATAATATTTTTAAGAATATGATGGACTGATCGATTTGATTGACAGGGAATAAGGACAAATAATGATTTTCTTTCTCATTGATTCCAGATAATTGATGCACAATAATATATAGATTCTTCTAGAAGAACGAAGCAGATAATTATTCAAAACAATAAAAAAATTCTTGCATTTGTAAATTCCATGATTAATGTATTAAAAGAACCTTCCTAACTTCTCTATTTGAATATATACCAGCATATTTGTTCCTAAACCTTCAGTTACAACAGCCATACATTCCACATTGTCTCTTTGCAAACATTTAAGTGTGTGATTGTCAGTCAGCAAAGGCAACTTCTAGTGATCTTTCTATTTCATATAAATTTCAGTTAAAGAGAGTGTCTCTTGAGTTAGATGACTGCAGGAGCAGCCTAAAGTCATGCTTGGAAATTAATTCAAAACTTACCAGGTATTTCATGCCATTGAATACAACTGCCTTCAAGCTTATCTTTATATCCTAACACTGATTTGTTTTCGTCTTTCTTGTAATGCAGGGAGATAAACAGTTACAAAATGGTATTAAAGAACATTGATGATTCAACCCTTAATCCAAAGAAATTTGAACCTCAAGAAATGGTATGTATGCAAAGGGGACTCAAACATCGTTACAGTTGTGCTCTCTTTAATTCATAGGGCATTCTGTCTGTAGCAAAAATGTGTACAAATTATTCACCTTTTGTTGCTGCTAATTTTATTATCCCGTCTTCTTTCAGGATCTTTGTTTGGCTTTTCCCGCAGAAGTCCCTTGTTCATGTGACAGAAAGCATGCTGAACAAGTTGTGTATCTGGACCTGGAGATAGACTTACTAAAGACGATGATTGCAGAACAGAAATCATCTCGCATTGAGGCAGAAGAAAGAGCAGTTCTTGCGGAGACTGAGCTAGGTATAGCTAATGAAAAGCTCCTGCAGATTAGCAAGGGAGATGATGCAACAATAGACAAATTGAAGGAAGCAAGATCTGTCATTGAAGCCCTTGAATCCCAACAAATCCTTTCAATAAATGAACTTGAGGAACTGAGAGAGAATAACAATCAACAAACGGATGCCTTGAAGAAACAGGAGCAGCAGATCTCCACAATGAGGAACCAGCTTGCTTTGCGCATTGATGTAGGGAATAGAAAATCTATTGCACATGGAACTTTGAAAAAATGTTACCCTGAAAGTGAATGTTCTTCTCCTTTGCAGGAGAAACTGAAAAGAGTGCAAGCTTCTCTTGAAAAAGCATGGAACCTTAACAAGAGGTACCAAAGTGATCAAGCTTCTCACACATCTAATGAAAGAGAAATGGATGAAGTCCGTAGGCAGGTTGAAGCTGAAACTGCGGAAGTTATTGTGTGCCTGCAAGAGGAGCTTGCCACACTTAATCAATTAGTTGATGACTGCAACAAAAATGAGTTGCTGGCCAACCAACGCTTAATGGATCTTGAAAATGATAAGAAAGAGCAAGATGATAAAATCTACTGTTTAACGCTAGAAAATACAAGGCTTGCTAAATATGCTGAAGAGAAAGAGCAAAATGCGAGGTCAATCATGGGACATTGCGAGGAACTAGCATTTGAAATTTCAGATCTACTTGAGAACGGAAATGCACAACTCGATTATGCTACTTATGAGGCTGCTTCTATTTCTGATATTTGCTCTCACAAAAGCTGGATCTGTGAGCAATTTGGAAAAATTTTTAGGGGCATCTCTAAAAGAGATTCTTTAATTGAAGAACTACAGAAGAATTTGCAGGATGCATGCAATGTAAAGCATGATATGGAGTCAAAATTGAGGTCCTTGAGAGGAGCAACACTGGCTATAACTGAAGCACAGCAGCAAGAGAACTGTGACAAAGAAAGTAGAATTCTCCATTTAACTTCACTATTAGCTGAGAAAACGTCTATAATATCTGAATTAGAAAAAAAAGTTGAGGAAACTGAAAAAAAGGTTAGGAAAGTTGAGATATGCGCTGCAATTTTTTTCAGTACTATAAACAAATTATATGAGAAAAATAAGGTTCATCTTCAAGCATTGGATGAGGCCAACTTGAAGCTTATAGAATCAGAAAAGTTAATTCTGCAAAAGGATGCTATCATACAAGAAGGCAAAGGATATCAAGATCTGAGAGCACAGCTAGGGCAAAATTATCAGCAGGACAATTCTGAAGTGCAACATGATATGTATTTAGATACCAATTGGAAGAATGAGGAGGAAAACATCATTACGCCAGGTACTTCTTGTGTTCTTGTAGAAGCCAAGATGAAGCTTAAAGAATTTCATATGCGAATGAGTACACTGAAATCTTGTATGCATGAATATGCCGAAAAAGAAAACAATCCAACTGAAGCACAAAGCCTCGGGAAGCACTCTCTTGATGATGCAGGCTTCAATTATGAGAACCAGGTTAGCCAAGGCGCGCGTTATTTTATTAACAAGCTGAACAAACCTGTCTCGCTGCTTTTATCTTGTGTTTCTTTTTATTCAGTGTGTAGATGGTTTCTTTGATATACATTCTTATGAAGTGCATTCTTCAGATTTTTTCATTGATATTGTGACTGAATGTTGCAGATTAACATTGAGTCTATTCAAGATACTAACATCAGCGTGCAAAAGAATGCTGAAAGAATACAATATATGATTGAGAATCATGGCAGCAAAAATTTGAATAAATCGTGTCAACAATTACCCGAAGATATACTTGAAAGGGAGAAAACCATTGAAATTTTACGAAAGGAAATAGAATCAGCTCTTGAAAGCCTAAAGGACGTGCAGTCTCAAATGGTTGAAATGTTTGATGAGAAAGAAGAGATTAAGAAGTCCATGTTACTCAGCCACGATAGCATCAAAGGTTTGACAGCTGAAGTTCATCAGTTGAATTCAGAGATTCTTAACAAAGAAAAAGAGTTTGAATTTGAGTTGCTCCAATTGGAAGAGAAACTACGAACAGTTGAGGGGAATGCAATGGCATTTAATTGCATCTGGAGGAAAGAAAAGGAGGTAAAAGCGCTGTTTAGTTCAGTTCTAGATTGCTTATAACTTTATTGGAATTTTTTTCCTTAATGAGTTTAATGACCATATCAATGACTTGAATCCAACAACTGTCATCTTATTTCGGGTCATGCATCCTTCTGTCTGTCTACTTTTCGGCCTCGTAAAAAGAATCCCTAAGAAATACTTGCTGAAGCTTTAATGTTAATGTATAGCCCTACTTCTCTTCTAGCAATACTGCTAAATTTTCAGCTAGTGTGTGAGATCACTCCATTGATATGCAGTTATCTGATAGTTAACTGCCTAATTAACATGCAGTTTTCATTCATTTCTAAGTTTGATAAATTTATAGCAGGACCTGGAGCTCGAGATTAGTGAAGTGAAGGCTGTTTCTGCTCAAAAAAGAGATGAGATATCCAATCTTCTCATTAAGATTGAGGAGGGTCATGAAACCATGCGAGAAGCTGATGTTGTGGTGAATACATTGTTGGAAGCCAATAGGGTTGCTAACCTTGAGATTGACAGGCTCAAGAAAACTGAGATCTCTCTATGCCATGAGAATTGTAATTTAGCTAGCAAGTTGCATAAACTCCAAGCCTCCCTTGATGAAAAGGATGAAAACCTTGAGCGCATTCAGATGAACTTCAAGTCAAATATTATGGAAGCGATGGATTTAGTTCTTGCAGTGGAAGATCAGTTCATGAGTCTAAAAGATGCTTTTGTTAAGAACTTCGCCTTGATTAACCATGACTTTGATGGGCTAAAGTCTTGGATGCTCCAACATATGGAGTCAAGGATGTGCTTAGAAGAGATTTGGTTGGGTTTCATAGGAAAAGATTGTGCCGCTTCTGTTTTACATCTCTGCCATGTAGGGGTTTTGTTAGAGAGAATAACTGGATTGAATGGAGAGATCTGCTTCCTTCAAAATGGGCTGTTGGAGTCTAATTCTTTAGTCACTAATCTAAAAGAACAAAATATTAAATCCAACAAGGAAGTTCAGATGTGCAGTGTTCTTAAAGGCAAGCTATTATTAGATATCAACAACAGTTTCACTCGGATCACCAAGAAAGAAAATGAAACCTCGGAATTCAGTGCCAAACTTAACTCTTTTGAAAAGAAAATTGTGGATTTACATTTCATGGAAGAGACCATGCTGGAAAAATCAAATGATATTGGTCATGAACTTGATGTTTTAAGGGACGAGTTGATTGCTGCAAACAAAGAAATTGCTTTGAGAGCTGCAGTTCAGGAGAAACTTATCAAAGAAAATGAAGAGGCAAATGGACGACTTGAGGAGTTGTCATTACTGCTAAAGGAGGTTCAGGTTACCAATAAAACCTTGAGAGATGAGCTTGACATGGAATCTAATGAGAAATTTAAGGTCACTGAGAGATTGGTGATGGAGCTGTTTAACATGAATATTTCGCTGGATCAGCAAAAGCATCTTCTTGAGGATTTGCAGGAAGAAATGTATTGCATCAAATATGAAAAGGATAACCTTGAATCTCATGTGTCTACCTTGAATGAGAAGTTGAACCTTGTTGAAGAAAATGAAGCTATTGCTGCTGAGCAGCTGGAGAAGCTGTTTATGGAGAAGGAGCAGCTGAAATTAAGACTAATGGAGATGTCAATTGCGCTCAATGAACTTCATGGAAAATTTGTAGTAATATGCAAAGATTCAGATCTTACTAAAACCATAGCTGTAGAGAGGTTACAGAAGGTGTTGCTTGATGTAAGTATCTTGCTTGGGGAAAGAGATCATCTTGTTGAGGAATTGCAGAAGGACATATCCAGAATTGCACATGAGAAAGACGAGTTTGAATCAGAGGCTTGCACATTGAAAGAGAAGATGAAATTAGCAAATCCCATCGCTGAAAAAAATGAAACTCTTGTAACAGAAGCTCCACAAAGGAACCTATTAATGGAGAACGAGCAGCTGAAGTTACATGTAGAGCATACGTCCAGGAGTCTTCATGAGGTGCAGGCTATCAATCGAAATCTCCAGGAACAGTTAGAGGATAAAATGATTTCTTCTGAGATTTTGCAAAAAGAGCTGCTTGATTTAAATACTTTGCTTAGCAAAAAATGTCATATTCTTCAGGAGTTTCAGAATGAGATAAATGTAATCACTCATTCAAAAGAACAGCTTGAATCTCAAGTTTCTATCTTGAAAGAACTGCTGGAGATGGCAGAATCCGTTGCTGAAGTGAACGAAGCTGTTGCTAGAGAAGCTCGGCAGGTGCGAATCCTAAAAACTATGGACATTTCAATGGCTTGTCTTATATGTTTATTCATTTAGTTATCTTTCACAATTTCATACAGATTGCAGAGGAAAGAAAAACTTATGCTCAGGCCAAAGAAGAAGAGGTTAAACTGTTAGAGAGGTCAGTTGAAGAGCTTGAATGCACAGTTAATGCTTTGCAAGAGCAGGTAGGTTGGTATGCTCTTTTTTGTATTGCAGCATTTTCCTATGGAAAACTGCATTTCCATTTGAGTTTACCATGATTTTCAGGTAAAGATTGTGAAAGAGGAAGCGGAAAGGCAAATACTACAACGAAATGAGTTGGACATGGAAGAAGAGGCAGTGAGAAGTTCTAATAATGTCTGGAATGTAACTGAGACTGGACATTTCGATCTTTCTAGGTTAGATTCACAGACATTTTTCTCAGAATTTCTTGTATTAAAAGCTGCTGGCTATGGTGAATTTTTCTTCCTTGCAGGCATCTTAAGGAAAAACTGACTGAACTAGAGGATGCTCAACATATTATTCAACTTCTTCAAAAGAAGGTGGCGGATAAGGATTTAGAGGTTTGTGTCTTGTTTGGGTTGTTAAGTTTGACTTCATATGCGCGCACATAATGAATAGTATGAATGACTCCTAAATTATTAAATAGAGTAAATAAAAGCTTAAACGATTAATCTCTATTACATTCAATGTTTTTAAATTTAATATCAGTGTTTTTCTATTATTTTCTACGCTAGTAGGAACAAACACTTGCGTATGTTAGCATTTCATGTTGATTTACATTTCCTTCTTCAATTGCATCATTATGATAGCCAATCTATTACTCTAGATGAGGTCTTTGGTATCTATATAATTTCAGTAGTTGAATACTATGTTGAGGGTGCTCAACATAGGTTCAACTTCAAAAGGTGGCTTTAGAAAAGAGAAGCAGAGGTTTTTATATTGTGGTTGTTAAGTTTGACGCCCCATATATTTTCACATCTTGAAAAACATTAATGATTCCAAAATTATCGAAAACAATAAATAATAGGTATTTACCTTTAATTTTTGTTACATCATTTTCGATTTAATTAGTGAGCATTTGCATTTGTAGGCTGTTTGCATTGATTTAACTGAAGATATCAGATTTGTGTAGCTGATTTTCTTTTACATGATGAACATTTATTAATGCTTTCTTCAAAATTTTAATGCCCATCAATTTTATTATTTTTCATCATCATCGTAAGCCTTATCCTAATTATTTGTGAGCAGCTTTATGAATCGCTATTTTTACTTTTTCTTATTGAGTGTTATTTGAACTGTTAAATTTATTTTTCATTAATTATTATAAAGTTTATTCATATTACCTTAAAATATTATTTTCTCTTATAATTTCGTGGAACTAATTTATCCACTTGTCTAACAATCATTCTTTGCACATATCCTAACTATAAAGCACATACACTTTTTAAATACCTTTTTTGTCTATGTTTGACACAAATATAACTCCAAGACGTAAGGACATATATCCAACATCAAAACTGTCTTTGTCATTACCTGGCCCGGATGCTCGAATTAACGAGGCGAGAACAGACGGTCGAACGGTTGATTAATATTTTCAATTACTAACTAACATTTCCAATATGCAGTAAGAGCCACTAAAATATCAAAAAATATATAAATACCTTTCTCTTGGAACGTCGTGCCTACGATATATATTTTCTTCTCTTCTTCTATTTTTAGTTATATTAAATTATACTTGAAAGTATTTTTTAATTAAAAAGGGTATGTCATGTATAACTCAATGAGTAAAACATACCTTGAATGACCATATATATGGATTTGATTTAATCATCATTAATTTATAATATTATCATATTTAATAACTTCTCATTTTTAACTTAGTTAAAAATACTCTTTAAAATTAATAATTTAATTGAAATCTATCAAACATACACACTCTCTATTTATTTGCATTTAATTTTATAATTCAATTTGATTATTTTCTAAATAAATTTCTTATTTTAAGATATTTTAAATTTAATATAAAAATATAATTTCCTCCTTTTAAAATACATATATTATCTCATAAATTATCTATTCCTCGTAATTAGATTCATACTAATTAACTTATTAATTATTTAATTAAAATCATGTATGCATATAATAATATTAATCATTTAAATCTAAATTTTAATATGGATTTAGATAAAATTTTAATAAATAGGGAATTTACCTCTTACTCTTGAAATTCCCCTCGAACCCTAGCATATTCGCCTGCTCTCCTTTTCCATGCATGTGCTCTCTATCCCTTGGTCTCCCTCTACTCTCCCTCTTTGTTATTTATAGGGTTGAAACAATTCACTTCTCGGGACACCAAAAGCCAAATGACACCCCCTTCATTCTCCGATGGTAGCAAGCTCTGTCTTTCTTATGAGAACAAAATGACACACCTCTCCATTCTTCCTTAAATCGACGAAATGCTTCAGCTTCTGCGATTCCAGGTAATTGAATCGGCACCCAACATCTTCTTCGTCAACCTTGGCCCCTCCGACTTCCTTGTCTCCTTTCAGTTCCTGAGATACACGCGACGAAAGCGATGTTTGACAGAGCAACATCCTTGACTGGCTTTATCTATTTTGACTGCTTCGACATTCATTAATTCGGTGAGTTTAAATTTCATTTGCTTCATCTTCATGTTTTCAGGTGATTAGAACGAGTCGTCTTCTACCTTGGTTCGAGTTATTACAATCTTCCCTACTTACAAAAATTTCGACCTCAAAATTTACTTATAAATATTAATATTTGTTATAGTATACTACCATAAGTTAAATTGAAAATAATTATTTTATACTTGAGAAAAATAACATATTAAATTTCATGCACCATAAACTTTATAATTGGATATATAACTGGATAAAACAAACATTCGATGTAACATAACAAGATAACTTTATAAAAGGAAACATATGACATAATATAACAAATTGCTATATTAGATAATAAAAACATCTCAACTATCTTTGACAACATCTATAGATTCATTGGGCTCTTGTTGAGTTTAAGCATAAACCTGCAGTCAAACATTCTACCTTGGTTGATTTTGTAGTGGGGTTAAAATTGCCGTTTCTATCATTTTCTGTTTACCAATACTTTTATATGAAGGTGTTTCTCTTGATTTCATCTCTCCAGAAGACCTCTGACCCAACATAAAATAATATTTTGCAATGTGTTCAGGCTGACGACACCAGTAGCAAGTGCAGAAACCCATCTAACATTCACCCCTATGAAATCTTTAACCTTTAGCACAAGTTTCCATGACTCTACTGGCAGCAGCACTATTGACCCCACTAGGGTTAAACTTGGGTTTTTTTTCATTTTATCCTTCAATTTGATTGCTTTGGATGTCTTCTTTAACGCCCTTCCTTTTATGTTGATCTCTTCACTTCTGAGTGATTTAAAAGTCAATATTTACCCTTCTATCTCTTTCTACCAGTACTAAATAATCCTCGATTCCTAAAGATACTAAATATTGCCTAATTGTATCTTTTAGACCAAATAGAAATCTATAGCATTTTTCTTCTGTTGCAATCAATTGTGGTGCATATCTATATAGAGTTGTAAATTCCGCTTCGTATTGCATCACCATTTTGTCTCCTTTAACCAATCATATAAATTTATCTTGCATTTGCTTTCTTGCTGACATAAGTATGAACCATTGTCTGTAAAGTTCCACGAAGTCTTTTCCAGTTAACCAATGTATTTGGAATATCTCCTAACTTATCTTCACGTTGCCCTCTCCACCATCTTTCTGCTTCTCCATTCAAAACAATCGAAAGTTGAATGAACCTTCTACAAGCATTCTTGATTGCGACAAACGCCATCTATGAGCAATCGGAGGATGTTACAAGAGGCTTCTGCGAGTGTTCTTCTCTATATAAGCCATTGACGTGCCCTAGAATCCTCTTCGCCATCCAGTTTTGGCCTACACACCCCATATAACCCTAAGATAGTATTTCCCTAGGTTATCAATTTTGTGTTTTTTCTATGAGCATTTCTTTTTAGGTATTCTTGGTAAGCTTCGATAATGTGAGAACAAAAATAGAATTGATTAATAATTACTTGATTATTCTAACTTCTTTGCCATTTGGTTATTACTTTTGTGTTTTTTATGCATTGTGATTTTTGTCAAAGAAAATGTTTCATTTAAATATGAAAAAATTATCTTATTATGACATACTCTTTTTTAAATTAGAAATATTAGATAATATATTATAGTACATGAGAGATGTATATTGTTGTTTGATAAAATAACATTATATGAACTTTTTTAGAGAATGGCTTTCTTTGCTCCTAATGTGTTTTTTACATTTGATACTATACAAATTTTTTTGTCACAGACAGTTCAAAAGATGTAAATTTCATAAAGACCTTCATCATGAATTATTTAATGAGATAATTAATTTTCAATGAATTTGTAAAGTGATGCATGTAGAAAATGTTGGAAATTATATATTTTATATTAAAAATTTATAAATTAATATCATGTTTGAGAATCATATCCTACCTTTTATAGTTGTCATGTCGTCATATTTGTGACATAGTATTTTTGTATCTTTGTGGGCTTTGAAAAATTTGCACCATGCCTCTTGCTGAAAGAATTAGAATGTGTTTCGGGTCAAAATTTTTTAAGGCGAATTAGATTGAACAGAAGACATTCTTAAGGATTTTGCTCTTATTTTGTGAGTGTTAGTCTCTGCGGAGTCTCATTGTGTTGATCAATCGGGTTGTACTGCTGTCATGGACCTTACTCGCTAGGGGGTGCCTCTCCTGCTTGGGTTCGGGTGTTGTGTACTATGCCTCAGTGTTGTATACCTAAGCGTCTCACGCCTTGTGTGTGATGCCCCAGAATCTAATTTGAAAGAATTATTCATTTAATTTTTTAATAAATAACAAACTAAGCTATCTATTATCATTTATCAGTAATACATAATATATAATATTAATATAATATTTAATTTAATTAATTCTTAGTATAAAATTCAAATAAATAATTTTAGGACTTAAAAATTTGCAAAAAACTATTCATAAAATAAAACATGTTATTTAAAAAATATCGGTAAAATCGATTTGCAAAATGGATACCTAACGGTTTCAAAATCCTCACTTGTACAAACAAGTACAAATTTTCCTAAAGGATTTTTCGACAATGCAAAAAAATTATGAAAAAAATCATGCAAGTAAAATACTACAATCAAAATACTATGGTGAAAGACGATTTGCGATTTAGAGTTATAATAACTCTAAAAAAAAATTAGCAAAGTTAAAATACGGATTATTACAATCTACCCACCTTAAGGATTCGGGCATAAAATCGAGATAAATCAAATATGTATAATCAAAACTCAAATCAAATAAAAAATTATCATAAATCATACAGTTATGTAGTTCATTCTATCCATCATACCCAACTATGCATTCAATTATGCACCTTAATCTAATGCACTTATCAAAATACTATGTCATTCAATTATGCATGCAAACTAATGCATCTTAAACTACCCATCATACCCAACTCTCAATCAAATCCTACAGCTCTGGTACCAATCAATTCTTCCAACAACTGTGCTCTGATACCAATTATTATATCCCATAATCTAATTTAGAATTATTTGTTTAATCTTTTAATAAACAACAACAAGAGCTATCTATTATCATCTATCAATAATAAATAATATATAGTATTAATATAATATTTAATTTAATTAGTTTTTAGTATAAAATTCAAGTAAATTATTTTAGGACTTAAAAATTATAGAAAAATATTTATAAAATAAAACATGTAATTTAAAAAATATCAGTGAAATCAGTTTGCAAAACGGACACCTGACGGTTCCAAAATGCTTACTTGTACCGACATGTATAAATTCTTTAAGGATTTTTCGATAGTGCCCAAAAATTATGAAAAATATCGTGCAAATAAAATATTACAATCAAATACTATGGCGAAGACGGTTTGTGATTTGGAGTTATAATGACTCCAGAAAAAAATTGGCGAAGTCAAAATACGGGTTATTACATTGTGTATCCGAGCGCCCCGGCCTTGTGTATCCGAGCGCCATGGCACTGCATAGTTTTCTTGGAGAAAAGATAGAGAGCAGAGCGTTCCAACGCTCAAGATCTGACGTTGCAGTGCTGTAAGACTGACTGGAGATAGAGCGTTAAGTGTCATGTCACTTCAAACTGGCACCGCAGCATTGCGAAGCCAGCTGGATAGTCTTTCTGCGTACCTTGGTGGTATGTATTGTATCTCGTTGTTTGTTTTTGTGTAAGAATGGTGTAAGAGAGAAGGGAAGCAATGAGAGAGTGAAACATAAGAGAGATCTTTATTTTCATAGTAGATTTATTGGTGTGGTGTGGCTCTGTGGTTTTTTCCCGGTTTTTATTTTTCTACGTTAAATCCTGGTGTTTATTTATTTTCGCTGCTTTTACATTTTTTGAGTGTGTTCGTTGTTTGTTTTACTTCCAATCCTAAGTGTGAGTACTTTATTATTTGGTTCTATGTTTCCCTTATGGATATCTCTTTTGATTATCTCTTTCGATAAAAAGAGAAAACATTTTATTAAGGTTAGACATTTGGTGACCTCAAAGTGTGCAACATATACTAGCTGCAGATTTTATGTTGGAATTTAAAAATTACCATTCTACAATTAAAACAGATTATGAGAGGAATGATGATGAATCTGATTAAGATCATATGGTTTTGTCGTCCCGGGTTGCCGTGGTCTTTAGTGTATTTAGTTGGAGGATATAGTCGATCTAACCTGAGCGAAGGATTTTTGTCAGCAGCCACGAGTTGCTTCATTGAAGGATGCTTGGAATTGGGATGGATGTTTGTTTGAGTTGACTTTACTTAATAGAGGATTTTGTGCCCTATCAAATGCACCCTATGATTTATTTCCTAGACTTGGGGTGGATGTTGTTTACGTAGCAGAGCCCTGCATTGGGTACTCATACCCACCCATACCCAATGGGCATGGGTGTGTATGGGCACGCTCATGGCCTTGTGGTGGGCAAAGCTCGCCAGCGCAGAGCGTGGGTACCCAATGGGTGCCCAACCAGGACCCCATGTAAGGCTCTGTTAAGTAGACAAATTTGAGTTAACTTTATCTTATAGAGGGCTTTGTGGCCTATCAATCTCATAGTATGATTCATTACCTAGAGTTTTTTAGTCATTGGAGATCTTTGCATGCTTTGGCTGTGATTGTAATTTACTTTTCGTCATTTAATTCTCTTTTTGTTTAGCTCTAGAATCACATTCTTCTATATAGTAGATCAAATGGAGTTATGGAGGTGCTTTGGTAACTAAATTATATCCTCTTATCACATATGGACTGATTTGATTTACATTTACTTTTTTTTCATTTTATCTAAGATGGGTAAGTTCTATATGAGATTTTGGTGCCCGTATATAAAAAAAGCCTGCAATACATCAATACTTGTAGCTTTTCTATGTTTACGGTCCAGTTCTTGTTTTTTCAGTTTTGAGCTGCAACCTGTATAGCCATAAACATGCATAATTGAGCTCCCAAAATTGAGAACTTGATATGCTCTTGGTTTAGAGGAGTTGGTTAATAAAATATGAGGAACTATACCTTATTGAACCGTACACTTTTTCTGGTTGCTCAGATTGTCCATTGCAAATCAATCATATCAGAACTGAACTTACATGCAGAAGCACAGTCAAGTGAATACAAGCGGAAGGTACTCTGTCCCCTTTTATTGTTTTTCAAACGAATGCATACTTATTTGCTTCTTGGTGCGTGTTTCAGTAATTTGCCAATTGCCATAACCACACAATGAACAACCATGTTTTCTACTATTTGTTTTTTGTAAGTACTCTTCTATGTGCAGTTTAAGGAACTTGAGGCCATGGCATTCCATGTCAAAAGCGAGCTAGTAAACCCCAACACTGCAAGTCTGACATCAACGAAGCCTGAAAAAGGTTCAGGAAAATCTAGGGGCTCTGGTTCTCCTTTTAAATGTATAGGGTTGGGACTAGCACAACAAATCAACAACGAGAAGGATGAGGAACTAATTGTTGCGAGAAGCAAGATCGAAGAACTTGAAGCTTTAGCTGCAAACCGACAAAAACAGGTAGTGCAGGCTTGCTTGCAATATTAAGCTCCTGATTTAGGCTTCGTCTGGGACGGCTTTTTTGTTGCTTCGTAAAACAGCTTTTTAGTTAAAAAATTAAAATTTTTGTAATAGAAAGCTGCTTTAAGAAGCTACAAGAAAGTCGTCCCAAACAAAGCCTTATTTGTTATTACTTGCCTTGAGCGTGCTGATTCAGCCTCTTGTTGCTTTTGTTTATTACCAGATTTTTATGTTGAATATACGCTTAGCAGCAGCTGAGAGCATGACCCATGATGTTCTGCGAGATTTACTGGGCATCAAGTTGGATATGTCGAAATATGCAGTGAGATCACCACCTTTATATTCAAATTAGGCTTTGTAGCTATTGTTATCCATGAATTAATATTTTAAAATACTAATCAAGTGTGAAACTGCAATATTTAATTGAGTTCTGTCATCATCCTTCTTTTATCCATGGATTATTCTCATATTGGTGCCTGTTTTAATTTTAAATCCTACTGCAGAAGATGAATGAGAGATCTCCGTCAGATAATGTAGTCGAGGAAAAGGTTTGTACGCTGGCTTTGTTCCCCCAATAAGTAGTAAATGCTATTCTTATGATAAGTATTTTACATTAAAAGGATGAGGAGTGGGGAAAGCTGAAAAAGCAAGTTGATGAATTTGTTGAAGAGAGACAAAGGTGGACCCTTAAACATCCTGCATTACAGAACTTAACTGATAACCTTTTGTGCCTCTCTGAACTAAGGCGTACATGATATTTTAGGTTGCTTGAAGAAATAAATCAAAGACACAGAGAATTAATGGCCACACAAATTAGTTTGGAGAAGCTTGAAGAGCATGACAAATTGCTTTCTACTGAAAATAAATTATTGAAGGTCTTTCTTATTTCTTGTCTAATGATTTTTATTATTTTATATTATAATTTATAATTTCCGGGATGATGAAATTCAATAATTATTCTTTATTTTTGTGTAGGTTGATAATGCCAAATACAAGAACATTATCATGGAACTTGAAGAGGAATTGGAAAAATCTCTCTAGCCAGTACAATCTCCAATAACCTACTCCTCCATGATGAAACAAATCTGTCCCAACAGTATAGTTCCTTTCAATTTTACTTATAAAGGAACTGAAGCACGATGAATGGACAGAGTATAATCTTGCTGCCCACCGACAAGCTGAGTAATTTCTCGTTGGCCTCTTGCAATCGAATTTTTTGGCCAACTAATTTACACTTTCTTTTGTTCTTTGATTTGTGGTTAACCTCTTTTCCTAAAATGTAAAGCAGTGTTTTTTTTTTTCTCATGACTTTTCACAATAATAAATCTGATATTAATGTTGACAAATCTAATAAGCTGCAATATCTTATTCAAAGAAGAGTAACACCTCATTGATAGATTGGCTTGTCAATATGTAATGTAGAGCCTAAATGCTCTGAATTGTAATTGGATGAATGGAACTGTGGTGTTATTTTATGATTTCCTCGATCCTTACTGTTGGACTTTGATAATAAACATTCTTATCGATGCAAAACTGATAAATATGAGGAACTGTGGTGTTATTTTATGATTTCCAAGGCAGTTTGAATTGTAATTGGATGAATGGAATTGGAATTGGATGAATGTAATAGAGACCATTTTTTTTAAAAATCCTGTTGTTACAAAGATTTCCATACTTAATCAGAGATACAGTGAATAATTTCTCATTAATATGACACTATGGAAGAAGGAAGAAAAAATTCATGTAGCTGACCTACGGGAGATAAATTGAGATAAAGATTTGATGTTGATGTTGTTATTTTTGTTTAGGGTTTTGGACTTGTCAAAAAATAGATTAATTATTCTGTATGGACCCCGAACACGTCTGGAGATCAACCAGAATGAACCATGTAACTCACGGCGGCTTGATACCATTGATGTGACGCATTATGATCGATTTCCTAATGGAGTTCTATATTCGGTCTCCGCACAAAATAATTTCTCCAAAAAAATGTGAATGAAGTTCGAGCTAATAAGTAGTTTGAAACTTCATATGCTGAACTATTTGATGTTCTTAAATGTGATTGATTGGACTTTAAAATGTTGCAGAAGTGAATCAATTCAGAATTATACTGCCAACCATTTGGAGATGGGTAACTTTCATGATGTGAGAGATCAAACAAACATGCATCACATGATGGAGGCTTCTTCTTCTTCAAAGTTCGAACTAGCTTGGCATTAGTAACTTGCATGGAGAACAAAGAGGGCTTCTGCCTTCGTGATAAGATGAGGTGGAGCCACACTGACAAAGAGTGGTGATGGGAGGTCTCGAAGCATGCTTTTTTATTCTCCCATAAAGTTCGAACAGATATTTTTCTATAGATATTTAGAGAAATTATTAGGTGTGGGTTGCAGATGCAAATCTGTGTCCGTCATCGAACAGAAAAAGGCTCAATATATGTTTAACTCAGGACAAATGCATGCACGGAATTGCTGCTTTGGGTCCATTGTCTAAATGGATGAATAGTGCGCTGAGCCGGCTCGAACTTGACTTGGTAATAAGCTAACAAGCCGAGTTTATCGAGTTGCAAGTTCGAGCTCGTCTGTTAAACTAGCTTGAGTTCGAGCTTTATGCGGCTCGACTCGTGAGCTTGCGAGCATACTCGAGTGCCGAAAGTAAAATCATGAAGGTGCAAAAGGCGAAAGGCAGAACCACGGGCGCGGAATGACGCAGAAGCTGAAATTGAAATCAGAAGCGGAAGAGAATGATGGCCTTACACCTCACGAGCTAGCTCGCGAGCTCATATCCATCGCAATGAGCCGAGTTCGAGTTAAGCATGACTAGAGCTCGACTCAACTTGAGAATTTAAAAATGTGTCCAACCGTATCGTTGATTTCAGTACAAAGGTGTAATTATTGATAAAAATATAGATTTTTTGATAGTCCATGAATCATTCTGAATGTTCTTAATTGATCTCTTAATCATGATTGATGAACTAGTGACTTGTAGAAGTCACATGGATTCTGAGAAGTTTATCTTTTCGACAATTTGTATAGCAATAGTGTACGTAGCGGCAATCATATATGCCACCAGCAAATCAATAAGACTCCCCATTTTATAAGGTTTAGGCTTGGCTTTTTTACTGCTTCTTAAAGCAACTTTCGAGTACAAAAATTTTAAATTTTGCACTAGAAAGTTGTTTTAAGAAGCAATAAAAAAAGTCGTCCCAAACGAAACCTTAGTTTGTTTATATTGGATTTTTTAAAGAAATCCCTGATTTGTAGCATTGAAAACATGAAATTGGTGATATTAGACAATTAGAATTTTTTATGAGGTAAAATTTCTGAAGTAATATAAGTACATATTATTTTAGTCAAATTTTTTTTGTAATTTTTAGTCATTTTTTAAACACTTAAGATTTCATTTTAGATGATTTTCTTAATGCTTTTTAAAGTAACATTTTGTTATAAATATTTAATTTCTATATCAAAAAGCTAATTTAAAAAATAATAAGAAAGTCATCCCAAACATGCCTGAGTGATTAAAGATAGCGGTGTAGTTATATTTTGTAAGAGTATAATAAATATTTTTTATTTGGTTGTTTTTTAAAATAAATATTATAATATTTTAAATTGTACTAAATAATATAGTTATTAATCATAGTTAAAAATAACTGAAAAATTAATAAACATAAAATGAAATAATATTTTCGTAATTTTTATACATAAAATTGTTGAGAATCACAAATAACCCTTATTAATCATAGTAATGAATTATACTAATTTTAAATAAAATCAATAAATCCAATTATATATAGTAATTAAGTTATATATTAAAATCAATAAATCTATTTTTTTTAAATCTCAGAATTTAATGAAAGAGAAAATTGCTGTTTATTATTTTGTCACCCTCTTGAATATTTGCATGGTATTAATATAAATATTGATAGTTCATTTTGTAAATATGCAACATTTAATTTATACATGTGATTGCCCTTTATTTTTAAAGATAATTTCATACATGCCCTTGAATTATTTATAAAATTAGCATCATTCTACTTCCATTTATTAAATTCCCATCAAAATATTAAATTAATAATAACATGCTATGTGAAAGTGGATTAATTATTTTGTACAGACGTCAAACGTCGTCTGGAGATCAACTAGAATATGTCATGTCACCCATGTGCTCGGTACCGCGGCTTGGTACTGCTGATATGGTGCATTCGGGTTGGTCTCTGTACAACATTTTGTATCTGATCTCCGCATAGAATAATTTTTTGTGAGAGTGACATATATAAATACATTAGTTGCTATTTTTAATGTATAATAAATTAATAAATAAGATAATTTATAATATATAAAAAAATATTATACATCAATTAAGATACACATAAAATATATAAATTCATAAGTTTCTGAAAATTTCAAAGAGCCCATTCTCCGTTGAGTCGAAGCTGCAGTCTTAGTGGAGGAAGAATCGAATCAAGCCACCATCTCCGGCAAACACTCCTTCCAAAGGCTGCTCTTCTCGCACTTTCCCACTGCTCAATAACAACGAGAATCTCCCCGGCATACCTCCTCACATTTCATTTCATCTTTTTCCCTTCTCGTGCTATCTCTCTCTCTCTCTCTCTCTCTCTCTCTCTCTCTCACACGCACTCAATGCAGTTCTGAGCAGAAGAGTGACATATTAATGCCATTTTTTATAGAACTAAGCTTCGTTTGCAAAGCATTATGTGTTACGGAGAAGAAAAATGGCAGTTTATTATTGCCTTTTATTCACTGATCAAACACAGTCGAGTGAATTTAACACAAACGAAGTCCCAGCTCTCTTTCCCTCTATATGTCTTCTCTTCTGTGACAGTTTGCAGAGTCAAGAAGCCAACATAAGGCATCTGTAGATGAACAGCAAGCTGATTTAGCTGCACCAATCAATAAAAAAAACACTCTTCAGTCTCCTCATTATCCATCATCAATCGTTAGCCTTTTTCCAACTATATATGAATCCTCAATAATCCTGTCATTCGATGCTTATAACCTATTCTGTCTAATTCATTTCACATAGTTACTATCACTATAATTTTATACTATCTTCTTCTTCTTCTTCTTCACACATTCATAAGTAAGCATTCTTATTTAGATTCCTCAATAATCTAAATGATGAAATTAAAATCAAAGGAACATGAGCAAGAGAGTCATTTGAATTTATCAAACATATAATTTCTCAAGTACATTACAGCCCAAGTTCTTCCACTATCCATTGATCAGCTAACATTCTTCAAACAAACACACACAATTAAATTGAAAACACAAATAAGAAGAAGAAGACGATGAATATAAAACCTAAAAAGCAACTAACAAGTAACTATAATTCACAACAAATACTGACTGAAAGCAAAGCAAAAACAGACCTACATGATTATCTCTAACTGAAGGAGCTAGCTAGAATGATACCGATCATTTGGTTTAATTAATTAATTTGTACTCGACATATCAGACCATGATGAGAATGCTGGATTCCAATATCCGAATTCACCTCCCATGGCTGGCTCAGCACCAGCCACAGCTGAATTGGAACTCCCCCCTCCACCACCAATACTACTAGTCAATGTTGCAGAAGTTGCCAAGGAAGAACATCCGGGAGCTGGCCAACCATTGCTCATGGCAATGCTCAACTGATCATTGCAATAAGCTTGCGGCCGCAGCTTTTGGTAAAGCTCCTGAATTCCAGCGGCTGCCGCCGCATCCCCAAATGGCGAACCATTCTCCTGAAGCTGGAGATATGGCATCTGCCCTTCATTCCTCCACAGAGAACCCATCCCAGCTGCACTCGAGAACTGACCCAATGGGTCCAAATTCAGGCCGTTCAGTCCCAGCCCGACTCCTGTGGGCTCGGCCATCATACCTTCCTCCTTGATTCTAATGGAGCTAAGGCTGCTAAGAGGATTGGGTTCAAAACTTCTGATGGCAGCCCCTCCGCCAGCGCGCAGAAGAGCGAGAAGATGGGAAGTGTGGGGTGGTGGGGTTGGCGCCGTCGGCCCGGTCCATAGAATTGGACTGGGCTGGAAGAGCTCGGGTTCGAACCCGAACCCGGCCCGAGCAATGGCATCAAGGGAAGGAATTGGCTTGTTTGGCTTGCTCCCACCACCAGGCTTCCCGCTGCCGGCGACGATTGGAACCGGCTTGGCCTTGCGGCACCCACCACCAATAGGGACGTTGCGAAGGGCGCCGCCTTTGGTCCAATAACGGCGGCAAGTCTTGCAGAAGTGGCGCGGCTGCGTGAGGTTATAGTTGTTATAGTAGCAGAATTTGGTGTTTGAAGAGTCGCATCGTGGGCACCTCAGCTTTTGCTGAGGCGGCTCAGACGCTGTTGATGGTGATGGCGAGGAAGAAGGCTGTATGGTAGATGAAGAAGAAGAAGGAGATAAGGTGTTGGCTGTGGACGTAGAGTAGAGGAAGGGAGAAGGAGCATCGTCAGATACAAGACGACCTCCGCCTGGGAATGAGAACTTCCTCTCTTCCACAACAGCAGATAAGAGTTCTTGAATCATTCTTTGTGATCTTGCAAGAGCAAATAAAGAAGAACAGTGAAAAAGAATTGTGTTTGCTTTAGTGTAGTGCTTGGAGTGTAGTGAAGTAAAGCAGTGGTAGGAGACTGGGCCTCGCTGGGTTTTATATAGAGGAAACTAACGTTGGCTCATGAAGAGGGAGAGAGAGAGAGAGAGAGAGAGCTATGGATTGTTCAAAACTCCTAAGCGCTTTGTCTTATCAGCAAAAGAGGATTTCATGTGTGGAAAGTTGTTTTGGGAGTTTTTCCTCTGTGCTTTCCACATGGACTAAATGCTTTCATTTGTATCTATACTCTTTCTCATTCATCTAATCATCAAAAGACTACAAACATCTTGTTTTTATTAATAGAAGTGCTAAAGATTCAAACTTTTTAACATTTTCTTAACTAAATGCAGTTCGTTAATATGTTTACAATGATATGGGTTGATTGGTTATTGATTTGAGTGTTCAGTAATCCTTGTTTTTACTCATATAATGTAATCTTTACATGGCTGCTTTATATGGGGCATGTGTGCTATTAAACATGATTGATCATTGGCTTGAAACATGGTAGGATTTAGCATAATTTAAAATATGACATTTTAGAAAGAGAAAGCCTGTTTGGATCAAAAAAGGTGTAAAATGTTGTTCATATTGGTCATCAGTAGTGTTATCCTTCATTACATCTTAACTAAATTGCTTGCACAATGTCACCTTGCAAGTGAAATTCCTGATCCAAACGATATGAAGCAGATGAAAATGAGCAGAGCACTCTTCAGAATCAATTTCTCTGCACAAATTTTTAAAACAAAGGAAATTAAGAAACTTTTTTTTTCCTTAGCACGACAGTAACTACCCGCTGCCACCTCAGCTAGTAAGACGTTGGCGGCGTCACTAGTCCCTTGGCTTACCTAGAGATGGTACCCACACCCATGAAACACCTGGCCCGCGCCTAATAGGTCCCCACCTCTATCGCTCGAGCACAGGTTGAGGAGCTCCCAACCGCACTCGCCCATCAACCGAGTTAAGCACTGGTGGGTTTAAGAAACTTTTTAATTATCTACATGTACTAATGTACCATGATTGCATATAATAATCTCAGAACATCTGCTTCAAAACCAAAAAAAAATCTTCATGACAGATTACTGATAGCAGTCCCCAAGGAGGGAATTTTTTTTGAATGAATATATAGTGATCACATCATAATATAAAAGGATAAAGAAGGAGACAAGGAGAGAGAGATATCCCTTTCATACTCTAAACTCTCAGCTCTATCCACTGCTTCCATTCAAAGGCAATGATTACAGCTCCAAGAAGAAGGAAGCTGATCACATGGGACAACGTGTAAAGCAGGAGAATAAACCAGTACATTTCCAATAATATCATTATTAAATGGTTAAGGAAGGATTATTACTGTATAATTATTAGTAAATTATTAGGAGAAAATACCGAGACCTCGAGTACTGAGCTTGGAATGTGGTACAAAGACCATGAACACTTTTGCCAGAAGCCCTTATTGTATGTAATCTAATATAATATGTTTGAAGATTTAGTGTTAATTAAGGCTTAATTAGGGTCTATAAAGTGTTAATTACTCTCAGCAGGAATGCTCTTTCATGCACTTTAATCTGCTGCTGGACCCGAAATATTTTGTCGGAATTACGAGAGATTTTATGATCCAGATGGTGTCAGAAGATAGATGTTGAACCAGTTTCTGTCCTTGATTATTGGTCAGTGTATTATACAAAAAGCTTGCTTTGAACGTGCTTTTTATAGCTTCTGTAACAGTTTCATTAGTTGTTGATTACTGATAAGAGCTTAGATTGAATGATATTCGATTCTCAGTTTTGTTCTAGTTAATTTATCTATAGAATAGCGTATAGGAAAGAAGGCGATGCTTCTAGTTAGTTATGGTGGAGTCATTTGATTACCATAGAATCTAGATTTTATTTGAAACAATTTTCTTATTCATTTTTAAAGTTGATTTTTAGTACAAAATAACTAAAAAATTGCTTTATAAAGCAGTACGAAATCTGTCCCAAACGAAGACTAAATCTAATCTATTTATTAATGTGTAGCATATTCCATGGACACTAATCTCGGTATATAGCTAACTTCAAACATTCAATTGATCAAATTACCATAGGCATGCTCATTTAGCTAAAATTTTGTGACATATGGAAGATTATACTATTCCGCAGCATGGAATATGGTGAATGAATTGCACTCAAAGCTTGAGATAAAATTCAAAATTGAAGATTAATTAAGGCTTTGTTTGAGAGCGCTTTCTAAATTAAGCAATTTTCTTTATATAAATGTTTTAACTAGAAATTTTTATACTAAAAAGTTGCTTTAGAAAGTAACAAGAAAGCTATTCCAAACGAAACCTAAATCTATTTGGATTAAAGAAAGAGATATTTCATATAAAAATAATTTTAAGCATAACATGAAAGAATAAGCAAAAAATATAACTAATTAATTTTATTGTATCAACATTAGTTATAACAAGAGTTCAACGTAGAAAAAATAGCCAAACTAAAAGTAAATGAAAGAAATAGTTATCTAAGCAAAAGCTATATAAATTGAATAAAAGTCTAAATACAAAATACATCATAAACTCATGTACAAATATAATAACTGTTGTTGCAAATTTGCTCATATAGTGATGATTCACCAAGCACTCTGGTGGAACATATTATAAGAAAGATTTTTATAATACATGACTGTGATACTTTGAACTCAATAAGAATATTCTATTTATTAAAACATGAACAACAAGGCATGGAACATATAGCACGAATAATAAAAGATAACTCATCAGATATTTATTAATTTTTATATCTATAAATATATACATACTCAATTTTATTAAGACGGATTCAAATCGAAAAGAAATGCACTTACAAAAACTTAATGACTCACAAAAGAGTACGTAATCATGTTGTGCATCCATGAATCTGATTAGTCAATATCTTAATTGATTCTACCAACCTAAATATTCATTGCAAATAGACATATATGTCTTATGGGAGTTTTACATGCATGCCACATAATCCTTATGTATTTTTATCTAACACCTAAAGTTTAATATCAACTTATATAACACTTTAATGTCTAAATCGCATCAAATTATATGCATGAGAATTAGATTATTGATGTAATTAAGCATTTGAGTATTATTTAAGTAAATTTCAAATTTTATATATGTAAATATATGAAAATTTGGTGATATGCAAGTAAATCTATCAAATTATAAATGATATTAGCTTTATATGTATATATAAAATTTAAGACTAAATATAATTCTCTCATATATATATGTCTTTACATATAGACTAACAAAATCATGAGATTAAAAAAAAATATTATTTTAATATTTCTTTTGGATTTTAGTGGTCAAATTCAGAAAAGTAGTCTAGACTATGAAATCTACTATTGATATTTGGAATTTGTTTTAAAATTGTTGACTGTTTGATTGTTGTTCCATCTATCAAACTATTAAATCAGTATAAAATAAAAACATTAATAAGATGATAAGAAATAGACAAATAATTTTTAAATCAGTATCAAATATAAACTTTCATATAAAAAATTTCATGCTGAAAGTTAAAAGAGATATGTTTACGACTATAATATTAATCTCTCATTGTAATTGCCTCTTAAAGTTCTTTTGTGATATGTTTGGTCGCTCTCCTTTGAGGAGAGAAGACCATAGTCCATAAATATATTTATAGTCAAAATCAAAAGTGCTCCATCAGAAGATCCACAATGATCTAAGCAATTAGTAGTTATTTTTAATGTTTAATAGCCTAAATGAAATCATAATTAAGCGAATGTGGGCTCAGTCAATTCGTTTCGTCAAGACGACATATTTGAGTCATTTGACTACAAACAAATAAGATTTTGAGATCAATTGATATTTCTATTAATATCCAAAAGTTTCTCACGACACTTCAAGTGCTTGAGTTGAAATCGATTGGGCTTAGATCAGACCACTTTAGTGTCATTAGGACTATTACATTAAAATGTTCATAGTTGATATTAAGAGTCAAATTCTCATTTAAATCAAATAAAGAATGACAAAACATTTTCAGATATGTTTCTACATTTCTTAACATAACTATAATATAATACACATAATAGGATCATCAAAAGACCACTAATGCAATCAGTTTTTTTTAAGCATAAATTCTTATATTAATCTCTGATTGCTGAAATGATATAATGGGTTAAGAGTGATGGCATGATATGACGCGACGAGGAGGCACATCATGAGATGACATACCATATGTACATTATCATCCATAGAGATGATGTGCATATAGGCAGATATGCACAACATTCCAGGCAGCTCCTCTTATTCCACGCCCCTCTTGTCCCCTGACCGAGAGGCATCTGCGGTCATCTCTGTCTTCTCGTGCTTCACGCTTTGTGATTGTGAGCAAATTTATGGCTTTCCAAGTCTGTTTATTTCTTGGATCAAAGCTTGCACCTCCAATGTTCACTTCTCTATCTGTATAAATGGGGTACTTGAAGGCTATTTCAACTCTACATCTGGCATTAGGCAAGGGTGCCCTTTGTCCCCTTACCTTTTTTGCATCATTATGGATGGTTTGTCCTCTTTATTTGATCTAGCTGCAACCAATAATACTCTTCAAGGCATAAAAGCTGGTAATTGTGAGGTTTCACATCTTATGTTTGCTGATGACCTTCTCGTGTTCAGCACTGCCACCACTTCAAATGCTCACACTATTAAATCCATTCTTATGGATTTTGCGGCAGTTTCTGGACTTCATGTAAACCCTATTAAAAGTTCAATCTTAATTTCCAAGAATACTTTTGTGGCTCAGGAAATCTGCAATATTCTGAATGTTCAACAATCTTTCTCTCCTATGAAGTACCTTGGCTTGCCTATCTACTATAAAAAATTGAGATCTTGTGACTTCCAGCCTTTAATACAAAAAATCACCACCCTTCTTGATGGCTGGAAAGCCAAAACGCTGTCTTTAGCTGGAAGAGTCCAATTTATTAAATTCACTATATCTAATACACTGGCTTACTGGATCCGAGGCTCAATAATACCAAAAAGTTGTTGTAAACAAATTGATAGGCTTTGCTCCAGATTCACTTACTATGGCAACATCAAAGAGAAGAAGCTTATTACTATTTCTTGGAAAAACACTTGTTGTCCTAAAATTAACGGAGGTTTGGGCATTCCTTCCATTGACTCACTAAAGCATAGCTTTACCTGTTCCATTATCTGGAGATTTTTAAATACAAATGCTCTACTTTTTAATTGGTGGAGAGCTAGATACCTTTCGTTGTGGAATTCTCAAGCTATTAAAAAATCCACTTATTGGGATTTTATGTGTGCTAAAGCAAAAGAGATTCAAAGTTGTATTAGTTTCTCCATAAATGCCAGTAGCAATCTGTCTTTCATTTGGGACCCTTGGTGTGGAGGCCATTCTGTTGCTGATCATCTTATCAATGCAAACTCTATTTCTAGTTTTACTCATCTCTTTGGCAAAACTGTTTCTCAGTTTATTACGGGGGATAGCTGGAACATCCCAAACAGCATTGGCAATGCTCTTGCCACTTTGATTAAGAATGTGGCTATTGTTTCTCAACCTGAAAATCATTTCTGGTTTGACAAGCAATACCCTAGTTTTGGTGATTTCCATTCTATGTTTTTTGCACATAAAGAAAAGGTGTCTTGGTATAAGCATATTTGGCATAAAAGGGGTGCTCTTCGTTTTACTGTCTATGCCTGGTTGGCGTTCAAGGGTGGATTAAAAACAGCGGACGTACTTGCTATTAGAGGTATTTTGGTCCCAAATATCTGCTGTTTTTGCCATAATAGTATGGAAACTATTACTCATCTCTACTTTGAATGTAGTTTCACTTTTGACATAGCCAAACAGTTATTCCCTTGGCTACAAAAACTGTTTATGAGACCTAATATTTACCAGCTATATGATAGTATTTGGGAGCAGAATTTTAATTCAAAAACGAGAAACCTTTTCCTTCTTACTGCCTCTGCTACAATCTATTATGTCTGGCGTGCAAGAAATGACAGAACTATTGGTGGCATTATTGATTGTAAAGACACCATTACTTCAAAAATCAAGAAAGCTATTATGTTAAAAAATCTGGATTGGAAAACTTGATGATTGCTGATATCTGGATACTGGATGTTGTTTACTGGAAGCTGGCCGTTTGCTTTTTCTGGAATCTGGGGGTTGCTTCAAATTTTCGAGTCTGCTGCAGCTGTTTTTTAATGCTTGCTAACTGGGTTTTTATTACCCTGAAGCCTCACTACACTTATTCTGATGTTGGAATGTTTCAGTGGCATAATTCTAGGAGGGAGAAAATTTTGAATGGACGATGATGAACGCTGATTATTCAGCTGCCCCTTGGACGGTCTTCTGGGCAACCAGGGGCCATGCTCAACTGCGACCAAATCGACTTTTGACCCTTCGTGAATCTGAGCATTATTCTGAGTCCTTGGCTTCTAAGCCATTTTATTTTTGGCATCTGTTATTTCTGTTATGTATTTTCCTTTCTTTAGAATCCAAAATCTCTTTTTGTTATGAGATTGTTGGATTATAGTTTTTGGTTCCTTCTTACTTGTAATCTTTTTTATCAATGAGATGGGCTTTATGCCCCAAAAATTTCCCAAAAAAAAATTTATGGCTTTCTCAGTTACTGTTTCTGACTGACTGAAACCCCCCTTCCGTCCACCTGTGAAGCCGAATTCTTCCCTTCTTTGTTTTCTGTCCCTCTCTCTCTCTCTCTCTCTCTCTCTCTCTCTCTCTCTCTCTCCGATTGCCTTTTCTGCTTTGCTGTGTTTTCTTTTGGGAATTATGAGTATTTGTTTAGGCATAATTTTGTAAGATATAAATTAAGATACAATATTTAGGCAATGGTGGTGAGAGGACCTTAGTTAGGAGATGTTGGTCGGAGGACGACCATAGGGTGAGAATGCTTAAAAGATTGAAGTCAACGGTGGCAATCGATCAAATGATCGTAGTTGAGCGATGATGGTGGAAGGAACTTAGTCATGCAAGGTACGTTGGTTAGATGACTGTAGTTACACAACAATGTTTATGAGATCTTAGTCATGCAATGAAAAATCAGAATATCGTACATAGTCGAGTGATGCCAGCACAACACTATACTCCAACACTGCATGGGGGTCGGAAAACTATAATCTCGTGATGGTTGTTGGAGCATTGAATTCAAATAATGGTGATCGAAGAAGTATAGTTAGGCAACAATAGTTAGAGGATTATAGTCAGATGATAGTGGTTGAAAAATCATAGTTGGTTGATAGTGCTTAACATGATCATAATTAACACTATAGTTGAAATATGATGGTAAGAGAACTATGACCAACGAACAAAATAAAATATATTTTTTTTATCAAAATACATTTTATTTGCAATAAAAAATACTTATTTTAAACTATACTAAAGAAGCAATAAAATCTGATATGATTTTACTGATTTGATTAGAAACCATCATCATAGTTGTCACAAAAACTTAACTGAGCAATATAAATTATTCCCCAAAAAAAAACAGGCAAGCTTGACATCTTTATTACGTAAAAAACCCTAGCCTTTTGTTTAATCAATGATTAATGTTAATTTTGTGTTTAATTCTACTTTCTAGCTATACTTAAAGAGTAAAATATATATCATGTCCTGATGCTTTCTCCTCTAGGTGTTATTTATTTATTTTAGTGGTTCATAAGGTGGTCTCATTATCCAAGAACCTTTGCCTGTAATCTTGCTAAGCTAATGAGACTACTTTTGAGGAAAGATTTTCCACTCATTACATCATATGCTCTCTTTGATTAATTTTTAATTTTATGTCTAATTAGTACCTCACAACTGATTTAGAGCACTAATATTAGAAAATTGGAATTCTAAGACCCTCAGAGATAAAATTAAAATATTAACATAAAACAAAATAAAATTTCAATGATTAGAGGGAGTCATTGATTTTTGAACGAATTTTAGTTAATGAGAACGACAATGATGATTATTATTGTTAGCAATTATCGTCATCTGATCGCCATCGTCAAAACTATCATCGCCCAATCGTTATCTCTTTGGCTGGTTCGTTGTTATCATTCAACTTTCAATATTGAATCATTAGCATTACCCTAGCCTCCACTACTTCCATAAATCTCTACTAGAGGCACAACAAGATCGGGTTTAAAGTTCTTAGTGAACCGTTTCAACCAAATCAATATTATTTTTTAAAATTTTCAATTAAAAACTCTGCCATCTTCTACGAAACATATTTTTATGTCCGTATTTTATATAAATTTTTATTTAATAATATAAATATTCTAATATGCAATTATATGTGATTAAAACTACCTAGCTTATGGTGGTTAGTGGGCGAGCACGGTTGGGAACCCCCCATCACGGGTTCGAATCCCTTCTACTACATATGGGAAAAATTATTCTGTGCCGATGCAGAACATCGTCCGGAGATCAACTAGATGCACCACATCCTATTACGGCCTCCGCACATAATAATTTCTCCTATTACAGCCTTACCTCTTCAGTGGGACAAAACAAATATGGACTTGTGTAGCCTCGTTAAGTTCCGCCGAAAGATTAGTTACGCCGTTAAGCGTTCCTTTTGAAGTGGCGGTAGGTAGATACGCCCGTTCCCATATATATTTATAATATAAATTTATTTTTATTTTTATTTTTGGAAGCATGCAATTGTTCAGTTGAGTAGGTTGGGATGAATGGGAATTTTATTCGTTGTTATTTAAAAGGTGAGAAAGCGGTCGTTGGCTCTGTGACCAACGAATCGAACCTCTCATGAAAGAATAAAGGGCGCCTCTCCTCGCCTGCAGCTGCCTCTCTTAGCTATGGCTATTAGTGTAGGTTTTGTCTTTCTCAGCTTTATTGCTGTGACTGTTAATGTACGCATTTCTCCAAATTAGGGCTATAGGCCTTCGAGCAAGCAATTATTCCTTAAACTTTTATCACAGACATTTCATTGCCACTTGTCAATCTAACAAAGTTTATAATTAAAAATTTCATTGCGGCTATTTTATTGCTTATTAAAACAAGCTTCTAGTTTACAAATTAAAAATTTTATACTAAAAAATAACTTTAAGAAGTAGGAAGAAAGCAGTCTCAAATGAAGTCTAAGGCTTCGTTTGTGACGGCTTTTTTACTGCTTTCAAAAACGGAGTTTTAGAATAAATTTTTTTATTTTTGAAAAAAATAAAAAAATTTGTATTAAAACTCCGTTTTAGAAAGCAATAAAAAAGCCGTCCCAAACTAAGGCTTCGTTTGGGACGGCTTTTTTATTGCTTTCTAAACCAGAGTTTTAATACAATTTTTTTTATTTTTTACTAAAACTCCGTTTTAGAAAGCAATGAAAAAGCCATCCCAAACGAAGCCTAAGGCTTCGTTTGGGACGGCTTTTTTATTGCTTCCTAAAATGGAGTTTTAGTACAAAAATAAAATATTTTGAACTAAAACTCCATTTTAAAAAGCAGTAAAAAAGCCGTCCCAAACGAAGCCTAAATCTGATTGCAAAAAGTAGCATCCCACCATAATTTTTCTTTTTGAAAAGTTGAGGAAAAATAACAAGACAGTAATAGCAAAATAAAAATATAATTGCTCATGAAAAACAAAACAATCATACAACTACTCCAACAAGACTATTAATTTTGTTATATTCAGTCATACTTCTAGAAGCATGAAAATAATAACAAATCGATGAACAAAATAAAAATATTATTAATTAAACTTTGCAAATGAAAGATTGTAGATTCAATTTAAATATTCAACTGATAAGAACCCATAATTGCACTCACAATTAACCAGTGCAAATTATTATAATTAAAATTTATTACTCATTAGGCTTCGGCTCCCTCTCTAGTCGTATCATCTCCACAACAAACCATAATTAGTGGGCCGACTTATGCCATTAATAGTTTTTACTTGGGCCGTTAAATGTAAATGTAAATTTAGCCACAACAACAGGCCCACAAGGCCTGCCAAGCTATTTCGTAAAATGGGAACCAGGGGCCTAACTTCCCATTTTTAGATCCATTGATTGTTTTCTATTATTTTACTTTGAATTTTTTAAGTCCAATGCATCTTCAAGCCAGTATATAGCTAAAACCTCCAAATTATTTTTTTTATTTAGAGAAGGAGCCAATTCTGACAGCCAAATATATTATATTGATGCTTTTTATTTATTTGATTCTAAATTTTCATAATTTTAATGATATATACTTTATATTAAAATTTATTTTGCATGTGAAATAATAATTTTTCTAAGAATTTATTGTAAAAATATATTATATTGATGAACAAGATTTTTTTTTCTCTCAAATTATCTCTTATTTCTCCTTACTATTCTCTGTTATCCAATTTTGGGAAGAAGGAAATAGTTTATGTAAATTAGTGTAAGTGGATTATGATATATGATAATAAAATAAGATAAAATAATAATAATAATATAATTTAATTAATTTTCAGTATAAAATTCATATAATTCCTTTTGGAGCTTCAAAAATTATAAATAAATATTTATAAAATATTACATTTTATTTAAAAAATTATTGTGAAATTGATTTGCAAAAACGAACACATGACTATCCAAAAACCCCACTTATACCGACATATATCAATTTCTTAATGATTTGCACAATGCACAAAAATTATGAAAAAAAAACAGTGTGATTAAATCACAACAATATCCATGTTATAATGAAGACGGTTTATGATTTAGACTTATAATGACGTCTCAAAAAAATTATTTAATTAGATAATAATAAGAGCCATTACACGAAAGAGGACTGAGGGATCATACTTTAGCAATTGAGATCTAGGGGATTGTTGTATGGTGATAGAGGTCGAAGGGATTATAGTCGGGCGATGGAGGTCGGAGGGTCCATAATCAGTGACTAAGATACGTGATGGTGGTGAAGGGAGTCATAGGGATCGTAGTTGGCTGGCGACAGAGGTCGGAAGGACCATAGTCGACAGCGACAGAGATCAAAGGGACCGTAGTCGGCAAGTGATAGAGGTTGGAGGAACCGTAGTCAATAGGGGATGTTGGTTGGAGGGACCTACTTAGCAAGCGACAAACGTTGGAGGGACAGCAGTTAGTAGGCGATAGAGGTCGGAGGGATCTTAGTCGGTGGGGATGGTGGTCAGATGGACTGTAGTCAGTGGGTGACGGACGTTGCAATGACCATAACCGACATGCGATATTGGTCAAAAGGACCGTAGTCGATAAGTGATGGGGGTTGGAGGGACTATAGCTGGCGAGTGAAGGATTTTTAGAGTGACCATAGTTGATACGTGATGGTGGTGAGAGGGATAGTAATCAGTGGGCCACCGAGGTTGGAGGGACCATAGTTGATGGACGATGGAGGTCGAAGCAATCATATTCAGCAGGTGACAATTGAACCGTTGTCAACATGTGATAGAGGTCGAAGGGACCATAGTCAGCATGCAATAGTGATCAGAGGGATTATAGTCGGCAAATGACTATGGTCGGACAAACCATACTGAGCGGGCGATGATGTTCAGAGGGATTATAGTCAGCAAGTAATAAATGTAGAATGAAAGCCTAACGATGCCTGTGGGCCGGATGGAGGTCCTACGACGATTGATAGGCAGAGGTCCAACAGTGGTGACTTGGTGGAGAGGGTTTGCTAGTGGTGGTGCCAGGGTGAAGCTCGAGGATGCTTCAAGTCTTAGAGCTCTCTTGAGTCTCTAGCCCGATGTCTAAGCCTCCAAAAGTCTAAGCATCCCTCCCCACCCCCTCCCCTCATTTGAGAAGAGAGGATCTATTTATAGATCTTGAGAGTGGCATGACCTGTATATATAAATAAGATCTAGAGTAAATTCGGAGTGATCTATCAGATGGCTCATATTGATTCCCTTGATCATGAATTTGTTCAGCATTTAAGTACCTTATTAATGTCAGAATTAAGCGATCTTGAGCTCATTGGATTCGTCTCGTTTAGCTTCTCAATTCAATTATATGCATGCTATTTGGACATCATTTGGTCATCCAATTAATGATTTAGAGTTTCCAAATATGCACTAAGCCCTTGATTTGAGCTCATTTGGGTTTGGATTGAGATCGATTTTGATGTTCATGGGTTCGTCCCATCAAAACATTCAATTTGAGTATAAGTTTGCTCAAATCATAGTTTGGATGGTCCCAATTTAATATTGGATGTTTTCAATTTAGATGTGCATCAAAATTCGTGCCTGATCAAGGCAATTTTTGGTGAAGTATTATAACCAATACAAATTATTTAATTTCTCATCCTAAATAGAAATGGAATTGAATTGAACTGAAGTATTTGGTTCAATTCAGTTAATCTTTTGACAGTTCAATTCCATCACTCATATACCTAACCTTATAGTGCAACAAAATGGAATTTGTTGCAAAATCAATAAATGCAACTGCATCATGACAATTGGAAGTGATGTGAAGCATTCCAATTTTATTTCTTCAAGCAACCACATGACTCCAATAGTGGCTTTTCAGTTCACCATTCTTCACATTATGCCCTTCATCATTAACTTGCCCAATTACAATCAAATTATACATCAACTTAAGAATATGTCTAACCTTCTATACCTTTCAATTATTATGTTAGTTATTTTCAATATAACACCTCTAAAGTCAACATTGTCCAAAAGCTCAATTTTAGCCAAAGAAGCTATTTTATGATTCCAAGCAACATAGTTCTCAATGAGCAAGTGGCTTGCAATAATATGAAAAGAGGCTTCAAAATTTAGTACCTAAGAATCAATGTGATAATCAACAACATGATTAAAGCATCATGTATCTCTTTAGTGGCTGTGTTTGTTGTGTTATTCTTGTTTAGTACTATGTAATTATTATTCGATGATTAATATTGCTACAATTCCATAACATCACATTCCACATGGACTTGCTTATATCTTTCTTTGAGTTTCCTCTATTATCATTATCCTTGTTAAAACACTTCTCAAAACTTATGCCCATGTTCTAAACATTCAAAGTATAATTCAATGTTGAGACTTCTCTAAAATCTCACCTTCAAATATTTGTAAGAATAGAGAATAGTATATAGAATATCATTAAGTTTTAATTTGAATTTCTCATAGAATCACTCAAAAGATCACAAAAGTTCTCAACTAATTAGTAATAATATTCTTTCATGCTTCATCTTCATCATTAAATTTAATCTCTGCTGGGACTAATTGATTTACAGTTGTATCAAATTTATAGAAGTATTCTACAAAATAAAACACCTTCAATAATCTTTTAAAATCATTTTTAAGGTTCACCAAGGCCAACTGGCTTCATCACTCATTTAAAGATGCTCATGTCGCTCACTCCACTTTAAATTGCTTTGATGCTCTCTCCATAGTCAATCATCTTTGCTTGTTCTTTAAGAAAAACATATTATTCTTCATACTTAGTTCCATCATTTTTACATACTCAGACATATTCATTAAATCCTCTATAGTTGATTACATTGCTAACTCCACTTCAAATAGATTTGTTCCAAGCTTTATAGTTTGTCATGTCATTCACATTGATTTGTATAACACATTGTTTAAGCCAACAACATTACTAAAACCTCTACAAAATGATCGTTCCTTAGCCAGCCACATTACTGGTGACACTTCAATCATCTATGTTGCTTGTTTAGTCATTAAGGGTGGCTCTTGCAAACATCAAATCACTCAAAGAAGACAATAAAAAATAGACTTATATTAGAAGAATAACTCGATGACCTCCTAATTCCTCTCAAGTTTATTTAAAGGACTAGGAGGCAATAAGGTAATTCCCCTCACAAAAAAACAATGTCAAGAATACTAAAGTTGATGCTACATCAATTTGGCAACTTTATGTTATGATGTTGGTTCAGGATCTTATATAAGTGGCAATCAGAAGAAAAATTCATGTTGATGCCTGATGCACAATTTGTAGTCGAAGGAGATCTTAAACAAATTATCCTTCCTTTGAAGCTTCCTTGTATAAAAGAAAATGCATAAGACAATTTCATGGGCGTCTCATCTTTTCATCAATACGCAACTTATATAATCCCTAAGTAAACTCTTAGCCATTGGATAAGGTCATAACCTCCACATCAAAAGGGCAAGGGTGATTCAAAATTGATAAGATCTTCCCCATCCTAAGTCAAGATTATCTGAGTTTACACTACACCTTAAAAATAATTTCATTAATCATTGATGGATTTGATTCAAACTCTACCATAAAAATTACAATTGTTAAGAATGGTGTGACTAATAATCTCAAAAGATAGCCAACATACTTGGCGAATTTATTTGGCTTTTTTAATGCTAATAGTTCTTATCGTAGACCAAAAATCTTGAAAGAAAATTAAAATTGTTAGGGGATTTAGCTATAACTTCTCATAATAGATAATGGTTAGCAACTAAGACTTAGTAATATTCATAGAGGATAATAAAAATATAGGGAGAATTTTCAAGCCTTGGGCAAATTTTTATGTCATTCGTAAGGAGAATCCATTAAATCACAACCACAAAAAGATTCAACATTCAAAACAAAATACCTACTCTCGATTTGGTGACATTATAAAAGCATAAACAAAGAGCTATTCTCTAATAAAGATCTTTGATCCTTCAAGAAAGATATTGTAAAATGTCTAGTCGGTACACCCTTTAAATGATAAAGTTCAAGTTGAAGCCCAAATTAAAAAAAAAATCTTTAACAACCTCTATGTTGGAAATTAATCATTCATCACAACTCAGAGGACAATCAAGTGCTCTTCCTCTTTGAGTTAGCATCCAACATATATTGGATCATCTTAAAACTCATCATTTCTTTGACCCCTAAAACATTTTCTTGCAAATTCCATGGACTATTTAAAAACAATCCACATTGAATATGTTAAATAAGAAATATCTTTGGACCCACAGTCATGCCAAAAAATATAGGGGATTATAACAATCACTATAAGATCAAACATGATTTGTAATGTGATGCATGAAATATTTGACAAATTCAAGAGGTCTAGTTAATGCTCAACTTATTTAGGAAAATGAAGTTTGATGCCAAAATGATTAAAATATTTTAACAACATAACCAAAAATGCTTGTATCATCAAAGGTTAATATATCAACAACAAGTCATGTATAACAACTTCATTTGCATAGCAGCCATCCAACCAATTTGTTACAAATACTAGAAATTCTAGCCACATCAAACCCATAGTTTTTTAGTCCAAAACTTTTATGCATATAAAATATTATCCCGCGCTCCTTTATTCTTAACTAGTTATGTGTATAGTTTCTTAATTACTAAGACAGATGAGATTATTCTCTATTATCTTGACTTATTACACTAACAAAAAAAATGAAATTACAATGCTATTTAAAAAACATCTTCCACCATTAATTAAAATTAGCTAGAAAATCCTCAAGAAATTTTTTTTTCTTACTCATGGTAAATGGAGCTATAATGTTCAAGCCCCACTTTCCCTCTGCTTTCTCTCCACAACAATAACTAAACATAAAACTATTGCCCATATCATGTGACCTACATTAAATGCTTTAATGAACTTACAAAAGAAACAAATTTTCCTTACATTTTTGCTATAAATAAGAAATGTGTCAATGCATAATAATAATAATAAAAAAATTTCTTGCACTTCTACCTAAAATAATTAACCTCTCACCTCCTCTATTTTGTCACCCTATTGTGACACAAGAAGCCAAATGATACAAGAATTCACCATTTTCTCTAAGGATGGAGCCCAGAAGCCTTGCCACATAGCAATGCATTTGGAGGAATATCATACTCATTTGAATAACTCTTCTCTTGAGTCCAAACTCTAATATAGAGTTGTTGCCCAAGGTACTGCCTTCCCCACATTGCAGACCTCAGATTCCACATCCCTTGATTATCCAGTGATACTAAGATCGCTGACCATCCATTTGGATATACCTAATTAAATACATCACACATGGAATTAGTTACTAAACTATACAGAAATTTCCATATTTAGAAAAGTGTATAATTTTACCTGGACTGTGTGTCTAGAGACAGCATCAACAAGGTTGTAGCTGTTACGATTCTGTTCCAACCATTGCCCATTTCCATATCTAAATACATGCATTGCCAAGTTTCAAATAGATTATTAACAATCTTATGATTAAATTTTGTTTATAGTTGAAAGTCAGCAGAAGCTTTCTTAGAAGGCTTAAGATATTTCAAACCATACAAATATTAAGTTATATAAACAGAAAGTATCAAAGGGCTTACCCAACAACCCAGAAAGAATAGCCATCAAGATGCCAAGACTGCATGGTATTCTCGGTGTTTTGGAAAATTATCTCAATGAATTCATGAAGGTTGGTCCTCAGAACTGGTGTTCCAAGAACAATAGGACCATTGGTAGGCGAAATTGGATGCTATCCCAAGTGAAGACACTAGCAATGTTGAAGTTGTCTGCAAGCTTCAATGGAGTGTCAGGTACGATAAAGGAGACACCATTGACAGCATAGCGCAGTTTGCCATTGATCACAGGTGCAGAGCTTGCAAAGTTCAGTGATCTGGACCTTGTGATGTTACCATACTTGTAAGATCCTTGAGGATTAGGCCTTGCAGCATTTGCGGTTAGATTCCATCTGCAAAGATTACATTCAATATTTATGTAAGGAATTCATGTCAAACACTCAAAACATTATTTCTTTTGCTCAACAAGAAAAGCATTTAGTTTCAAAGTGACTTGGATCCATAAATATACGTTACTAAGCAAAAGTGATTCCACTTAGGCTTTCGTTTGGGACGGCTTTCTTACTGCTTCTTAAAATAGTTTTTTTAATACAAAAGTTAAAAAATTTTGTACTCTAAAGCTGCTTTAAGATGCAGTAAAAAAACCGTCCCAAATGAAGCCTTAGTTGATAACAAAATATGCATAAATGATTTCCACTAGGAAGCATGTAAGCATTTAGTTGGTAAAGTGATTGGAAGTTGTTCTAGGATCGAATCTCTGCAAAACAAGCTTAAGAGAAAGATAGAGAGCATCACCTAAAGGTTCTGGCTTGGAGCATAGACCAGTGGTAATCGCCGGCCGGAGGAGCGGGGACTGGTCCAGAAACTGGGGACTTGGAATTACTATAGTGCAAGACAGCAGTAGCAGTGAGGACTGTTCTTGTGAACCGGGAGGTGGCCACAATATGGTAGTCCTTCGGTGGCTGATCAAGAGTGACAAGAACAGCTATGGACTGCCCAACATGGACGTCGAGCGTATCATAAGTATTTTGAATTGTATGGGATCCTTCGATTTCGACAACCTTCATCTTGTGGCCCTCAATTCTGAAGTTGAAGGATAGGGAGAGACCAACATTGGAGATCCTGAATAGATATGTCTTCCCTGGAGAATAAGAACAATGAGATTCTAAGTCGGTTGAAATTAAGTTGACTAAATCCAACCTAAATCTAATGAAATACCTTTATCTCCAGTGAAGAAATATGATTGTGGAATGCCATTAATGAGGAGTCCATCAGGAAAAGAGAGAGGCTTCCCTGAATCCAAACCCTGCCTCAACGACTGATGACACCAAGAGGAAACCAAATATAAGCCAACTGTTCGACTAAATGTCTGAAAGAAAGTAAATGGATCTATTGCCAAATGGGAATAATACCTTGTGGCCAGCCTTGTACCAGTCGCCGACAAGCAGGGACATCTCGCCGTCGGGAATGTCGTAAGGCACCGATATGACGGAGCGCTGGCGCACGTAGAAAGGACCGAATCCGCCGGAGGCGCGGTGCATTGCCGTAGAGGGGAAGTAGGTGAAGGTGCCGATCTGGTCCTTGCTCTGAAACTTGTAGGTGTAGTTGGCCTTGGGAGGGATAGGGCAGTTAGTACCCAAAACCCCATCCTGCCATGAGTTCTTCCTCTGCTTGATCCCGTTCCTTCATTTCCCCAAAAAGATATTTTCAGTAAATCAGATGGCGCAGTACTCCTATCAAGACTTCAATAGTTTTAACTTGGTTTGTGAATGATCATATCTGAAGAGAATGTGAGGCTCACCAGGTTAAGAGGAAGGGCTCGTCTAGCTGGTTGATGACATTGATGATGATATTGTCATTGGTGATGCAATCAAGGGAAGGGCCGGGGAACTGACCATTGATGAGGATGACCTTTCGAAGAAATACAACATCGGATAAGCAAGATTAGCTATTACGTACCCAGGATTTTAGATGATACATTTGAATGGGAGAGAGAAAGACCTGCTGTGGAACTCCGAGAGGCGAAGCGGTGCCGTAGGTGACGGTCCAAGTGAAGTAGCGGTAGGGGTCCTCGGCAATGGCGGAGGTAGCAAGAAGGGCAACGGCGGTGCAGAAGAGGCAGAGAAAGAGTGTCATGGCTCTTCCCATTGTAGTTAAGAAGAGATGGAGAAAATCAGAGAATGAGACAGAGATGTGAAGAGTAATGGAAAGGTTGAAGGGTTTTAAGTAGGAGAGGAAGAAAGGAAAGGGGAGGAAAATTCAAGTGACCATCGAGTGCCAGCTGAGCAGCTTATCATCTCCACGCCGACGGCGCCGCGTCTTCCTCGACGCGGTTACGCATTTCGCGCTCAAACTGAGTATGCTTTATTTTTCTTTTTCTTAAGATTTATATATATATATATATATATATATATATATATATATATATATATATATATATATATATATATTATTATATATAAGTAAAATAAATAAATATAATAGTTTTAATTTGTTGATTTTTTTTGTCAAATCTAATACAAATAAATTAACTATATTTTGTTGGAAAATTTCTATTATGAATAAAAATATTAAAATATATATTATTATAAGTTATTTTATTTTTAAGGATATAAAATTCTATGATTAGTCGGTATTTGACTTTTTAGATATCTCATTATTTTTTTTTATAAAATTTATTATACGTAAAGATTAAATATTTTATTTTATTTTTATGATAGATTAAAATAGTTTAAATATACTTTAAGTATAAATACTTAAATAGAGTCATATCCTCACCCTAAATATTGGTTATTCTGTTTGCTCAAATCCCACCTTAAATAATTAAAAAAATACTCTCTCTCAAGAATACCTTTGTTAAAAATAGAACGTTATATATTATAACTCTATGATTTAATATATTTAGGCTTCGGTTGCAACGGCTTTTTAAAATAGCTTTTTAGTACAAAAATTTAATTTTTTATAAAAAAATAAGATAATTTATCAGAGAAGTAATTTAATTTTTTATTTTTAGGATTTATAGCCAACTAAATCTTAACTGACAAAAAAATTAGATAAAGAGTATTGTGTGAATGTGAATGATTATTTTTTAATTTATTAATTAAAAATGCTACATCAAATGTTAATTAAATATAAATTTATTTAATGGGCACAAACAATATAGAAGATTAAAGATAGTGAAGTTATTTAATCAATTTTGTAAAAAAATTAAAACATTATATATTTATTTTATTCATAATTTAAAAAATACACGAATTATAATACTCACAACTATATAACTTGTTAATAAAATAAAATAAAAAATCTATGGAGCTCATTTTGGTCTATTGATTGAGAGTTTTGACTTCCAACTAAAAGGTTTTGGATTCGAGTCCAAAGCCCTGCATTGGTATCCATACCCACACCCACCCACGTACCCAATGGGTATGGTGGCCATGGCCTCATGAGTGGGTATGGGTGGGTACTCAACAATGGGGAAAAACCAATTTACATTAGTAATTATCGTATGTCGTATATTACCGGAATTCTCACTACACCATGTGCAACACTAAACCGTGTTGCGACCACGATAAATTATGATATGTGCTTGAAAGTTTGCAGTCAAATCAAAGGGCAACATGCCTCAAGGTCATCAGTCTGTGACAGATTGTGTTCAAAAAATGTGAAAAATTGGTGTGTATGACACCCTGAAAGTCACTATGGGTGAGTCTGGGTAGGCAAAACCCGTCGTGGCAGCGCATGAGCACCAAATAGGTACCTAATCAGGACTGCCGTGTAGGACTTTGTTCGGGTCATTTATATGCATTAATTTTTTTATTTGATCAAAATTTTAAAAATAAATAAATT